>LPNX010432440.1:379071-446571 GCA_001517045.1 Pseudotsuga menziesii | reverse complement strand
ACAATGGAGTGGGTATGAAAACCATGGCTATCTTAAAGGTTATAATCATTGTTTTGACTTTATTTTGGTGAAGGAAAAGAGGTGCCCTCATTCTCACACTGTATTCTTTTATTGCTTGAGCTCTTATGTTCTATTGTTGCACAGTATTATTTTACTGCTTGAGCTCTTATTTTCTATTGTTAGTATCCTTGTGGAGGAGTTTGTAGACTCGGCCTTCATTAGAGTTTGTAAACATACGCCTGCAAAGTTTCCATCGGTATCCTGGTGGAGGAATCTATAGACTCGGCCTTCATTAGAGTCTATAAAAATACGCCTGCAAAGTTTCCATACTTGTTATCATTTGCAAACCATCGAAGAGGTATTGTAAACTGCTGCATTTTCCACCACTTAATTTTTTTCCAATGTGTTTTCGTGAAACAATGATTTAACGCTTTGCGTTCAATGAATTCTTTTTACATGTGACTCCCAGGTTGGCTCCTTGCGTTGAGTTTTATGAACGAAAGGCTGACTATGAATGGCCTACGACCGGTAAGTTTTATGGCCTACTCATCTACTATTTTTCTTCCCTTATCTTTGTTGTACTCACTGTGAAGAAGCTTCAGTCGCTGCGTTTATTACTGCATATCCGACTATTTCCTTCCAATCTCGCCCCATAGGGTAAGTGTGGATCCTCATCCTCCTCAAGGACATATCCAAATCTGTGAATTTCCCATAGGAGGGAGCAGGGATATTTTTTAAGGTAATTCTAACATAATTCAATATCTCAAAATAGACATATGTTTTGTCTACTACAACTTGTCCTTTTAGGGTTCCTTCCATGTCTTCGAATTTATCATCATCATTCCTTTCCTTTTACAGCATCTCCTTGTACCTGTCGGGTTCATACGAATATCCATTTTCATCCTAGAAAGAAGGTAAGCCTTTTTGGATGACTTCATCAAACAACCCTTTTTAAGAGGCTACCTTTCCCTTCAGAACATGAGCTTTAACCTCTGTCTTCTGAAATAGATTCTTCTTGGTGATTACTCTATTGGCCTCCATGTTTCAATTAGTTCTTTCTGGTACACCCAAAACATCCAACTCAGTTTTAGACTTAACATTTAGGAAACTAATTACATTATGGACAATCTCAGGCTTCTTATCCAGTTCATTGGTTAATCTTTGACAATCTTGCAAGGAAGTCCTTACCAGCTCCTTCTCATCTTGTACTAGTACCAACTGATTCCAATTCTTAATAATATCCACAGTGATGCCATCCCATACTATATGTTTGGTTCCTTTCAGTGCATGTTTTCCTACATATCTCTTAGCAAACTTATAAAGCTCTGTTTTTTATTTATTCTTAGTCTGTTGTAGCTCTTGTACTGTCTCATTCCTTAATCTAAGAGTATCTTTGAGGACCCTGATCTCCTCTTATTCCTTATGAAGCTCTTTATCCTTTTTAACTTATTTCAGCATATTTTTCCTTTCTCTTTGCCTCTTTTTTATGGAAGCTCTCTTTCAGATTAGTCACCTCTGCTTCCCTTAAATTAAGATCAGATATAAATCTTGCCAAATCATCAGTTGGCTCCCCTTGGTTGGATGTAGTTATACCATATTTTGATTGTGCTAATTCAATTACCAACCTTTCATTCACTACCCTGTATTGTTAACATTGCTCTTTATACAATATCACCTCTTTACAAGCCTGCTCCTTCTCCTCTTGCACTGTTATAAGCTCAGTAGTTTTAACATGATCAGTATCAGGCATCTTGAATTTATTCTTTAGTACCTATCTTAAGGGCACAATAATTAAGGGTTTAATTGAATCTTTAACTTTTGATATTTACACAACATCTTTCATTTAGGCAAACAGGGTTGGCTATCTTTATTAGAAGTTGTATTATAACTCGTCAAGGAACTTTATCTAAGGTAGGGTTAAACCTTGGGGAAGCGGAGCAACCACTTAAACCAAACAAGTAGTTTGAAGGTTGGGGTTTGGTTTGAGTTACAATTTTAGGGAGATCGTGGTCTCTTAAGAGGCTTCTAAAGCTCAAAGTTCATGTTCTAAGGTTTTAAGTTGACTCTCTAAGGTTTGTCAAAATTTATATTATTCCTAAGTTATTTGTCTATGTAGGGCATGAGTTGGTCTAATATCCTACACGTTGGGTTAATTGTATGTCCACTTGTATAGGTGTAAGTGACAAATATTGCGCTCTTACTGTTGATTCAAAATCCTGGGTTGAAGTGTTGAATTCGCAGTTCTTTTTACTGTGGGTTGCAAAGGATACATTAGGAGAGTATATGAAACTCTATAGGTTATTCAACTGGTTTTGACAGAATGGATAGTGGTAGGAAAATTAGACAATAGGTAATGGGAAAAATACAATGAACATGCAACAAAATATAGACAATTTCATCTCCCAACATCTATCCCCAATTGAATATTTTACAAGTCCAATCTATAACAACCTAGAAGTAGGAATTTGTTTCAATTTCTTCTAGAGATAAGGAAATGAAATATGTTCTTATCCAGTCTAGGGAAGATTTCTTTGATATTATATGTCTCTGAACCCAAATTGTGCAATAAACTTGGCCCAATATCCTGATTCATCTTCATCCTTGAGAGTTTCCAATAAAAGTGGACATTGGACCCTAAGTCATATCTAGTGAGTACCCAATGCATTTACACAATCTATGTACCTATCAACTTTGTCCAATGCCAATCTGAATGTAGAGAGGGAAAGAGGATACATTTTCTCCATCTCATTAGTAAGTGATTGTTTCCTTCGGCTAATATAGAGGATGGTTTCCAGCTTATTATTAGCAATCCAATTTAACACAAGGATATGGATGTAGTTTGTCTCCCTATTATTAGCAATCTTGACACGTTCAGAATCAACCACTTAGGAAGGTCTAAATCTCCACGCGAGCTGCAAAATGGGAGTGTTGTTGTTAGTTGGGGATTATAATCATTGTTATCAGTATTGTTCTAGATATAGTGTACATAGATATTGGCTATTATTAATTGTACAAGGGAACTGGTTGAAGGACTTGGAGCTAAATGTAATGGTTTTAGAGAAGATAATAAAATGAGAGATTGGTTTCCCTCTTTAAAATTTATTTTGTATTATTATATGAATATTGTGTGATGCATAATGTTTAGTTAGCACTATGTATTGCATTTTTTATGTTACAATCAGATGTGAATGCCTATATAATGGACATGTATGTTTGCACAAGCTTTGTACCATTTGGATCATTGACTAAATCAAGTTGTTGAATTCTAGGTTTAGAACACAATTAATGTGTGCATATTCCCATTATGCATTTCTAATCTGCAATTTACTATTTCTTGGTGCAAAAAAAAAACTATTCTTGCATCCCCCATTTTTCTATGGCTCTCTGCAAGTTCCCTAGTGACTCCAAATATTTTGAGAACTCCAACATTACTCAAATCCTGGTAGATCGAAAGTAGGGACAACAACGCCTCTTCCTGGAAATTCTTGTTATTTAGAAAGGATAACAACTTCCACAACAAAAAGATTTTCCTTGGGTAAACCCTTTAGGAAGTTCTTCACATTCCAGGCATGGATCCTAGGGTAAATGTTGTCGGCAAACATGTATGTCTGACCCCAAGCGCCTCGTGGATTCGATCTTATGACCTCCTTCTAACTTTGGCATGGAAAGTCAAACCACTTGAATTATCCCTAGGGTTTCTGGCAGGTGCATTGGCCGGAATGTTAGTAAGCCTTTGGTTGCACTTGCATCCAATAGATATTGTGAAGACAATAATTCAATATCTTACTATTGGTCATAGGTTTCTCTTTCATAATTCGGGGTCCATTCTGTCAAAGAGAGGTATGCTTCTTTTAAATTCAAAACAACTCCCTGTAAACTTTTCATTTGATTGATTACCAGGACTGATGTGTTGTATGGTGTTTTTTTTTTATTTCAACTGTGGTTGCTTGGCTTCTAGGTATAAGAGTCTTGTACAGAGGTATAGGAAGTAACCTTGCATCTTCTGCACCTATATCAAGAATTTATAACTTTATGTATGAGTCTAAAAGCAACCTTGCTTCCACACTTGGAAAAGGTAAATACTTCTTCAGCGTCACATCCTGTTCTTCGTTTTATATTATAA
Source organism: Pseudotsuga menziesii (assembly GCA_001517045.1). Lineage (NCBI taxonomy): Eukaryota > Viridiplantae > Streptophyta > Pinopsida > Pinales > Pinaceae > Pseudotsuga > Pseudotsuga menziesii. The sequence goes on along the minus strand of LPNX010432440.1, from coordinate 442,448 downwards.
ATTGCTTTATTACTTCTCCAAGTAGAGAAACATGTTTCCACTTGTAGTGTGGATGTCTACTCATTAAGAGACAGTCCATACCATGAAATTCCCTAATTCCCAATAAACATGTACTTCTTAAGTGGATCAACCCGCTTTTAGAGCTACTGTTATAACGAGTGTGCTAGGAAACTAGCCCTTTTAGCATTATATCACACGTATATCCACTTAAAACTAGGAAAGATGGGCGTAAGGCACCCATAACTGTCCATTTTCACACAAATTGCATGAGAGAGACACCTAAAACAATCCATATGACTGATATTAGGTGAAATTATGCCCAATAGCATAATTTTACTTATGTTTAGCCTTCATGTATCCCAAAATTCATCTTAGAGTAATTTTCATGACTATTTACAACTAATTTAGCGCTAAAATATGCATGTGAATGAAGATTGAGGTTGTTTTCATGCCCAGACTTGTGCAAAAGTGCCCAAAACCTCTGCAACAAGCTGACTTTCTGTTGTAACTATGCACAGAATGCTGGTTCAGTCTACAAAACTAGCCCAGAATTCGTCTTTCATGCCGAGGTCTAAAATTTTGTCATTTCCTCATTGTTATGCTCCCCAGAATACACAAAAATCACCTTTGAATGCTCATGGCCTAACAATGGTCTCTAAATTTACCCCCTAGATACCCATTCAAATAGATTTTATTTAGATATGTACTTGGTTTTCATTTTTTAAAGTATTAGACATGGGTTTGGAGAATTTTTGTGTTGCATGGCATATAAATAAAACATAAAAATTGGGACAACAAAAGGAAAAACAACACAAATTGATCTATAAACCAATGAAGATTGAGAAGCAAAATTAATTAGAAAACATAAACCTAGGGATAAATAACTGGAAACCTAGAATAATAGGTGGTGGCTCGAGCACAAAAAAATAAAAATTCTTGGCATAATTGGGAAACAAAAATTTTACAACATAGACCTCCACAGTGCTAGGGTCAACCTTAGGGTTAGGGATTTGGGACGATGCCAAGGACTTAGAATAGGTTATCTTCTTTGAGTCACTATCCTCTTAGATGTTGTTATGTGATACCCTTGAGAATTTCCAATGTTTTAGTACTTCATTCGTACATCCAAAAATTCATTTCAGGAAAACTTCCTGTGCCTCCTTTGAGTAATCACAAATTCCTCTTCCTTCATCGTAGCCTCCCAAGATTATCACCTCATAAACCATCTTTCTAACCAAAACATGTATAAGAATATAAAATCAAGAGATCATTATATTGACTATATATTATTTTCAATATCAAGAAACAAGAAGAAATTTTTATATGCATTAACTAAATGTTGAAAAAAGACTTTCAAATGCCAATATAGTTGGAAAGAATGCATTGAATCATGTCACACATTGGTTAATTTTAGAAGATAATGTTGCAACGCAAAGTTGTGATGATGCCCTAGTTGGTGATTGGTTGATGGATCCTCATGATATATTGGTGTATTGATCTTGTTATGCTCTCTTTTTTGTAATATTGGAATGCTTGAGTATCTTTCCTTAGAATTCATCTAACACTTTGTGCTTTCATGGAATGGGAACAAATCAACTTAGGGTTTCCCTAAGTTTTAAAGAGTTAATAATTACTCCTTGATGAAGTATTGCCCGAATTAGAGGATTTTTCAACTCAAAATGGGCCTCCTAAGGAAAATAAAATAATAGTTAAAATAGTAAAATAATATTTATTAATTTTGGAGGAAGAAAAGAAAAAAACACTACTTTTTTTGTTCGTATCTTCGACATATCTCCCTGTGTTTCTACTCAAATTTTGTTCGGGAGAGCTCGTTGGAAGCAGAATTAAATTCCACATCTAACGAGTACCCATTCGGCATACTTTTGACAGATCCCACTACCCCAAAAACAAGAAATACCTGGAAACAATGTGATGATGACATCATCATCACATTTTTCAGAGGCAGCTACAACAAAAAATTTACATCCTACTCCCACTACTCAACTTATTACAAAAGTGGACCAAAATCCTAACTAGCCAACCTATCAGTTGGACTTCTTCAAAACATGTACTTCTCCTTGATCTCTGCCTCAATTGTTAGAGTTTACTGTCCTTCTTACCATTATGCCGTAGCCTTCCACCGAAATTTACAAAATCGGTACCAAAATGCCTGAAAGAAAACCTTGGGCCAACAATATTACTAAAGAAAAAGTAACTTATAGTATCAAAATGGATTTTAATAAAAATAAAGAAAGGTTTGGTTATGAAGGTATTCAAAACCCTTGTGTTGCATTAATAAAATCAAAAGTGATTTTTCAAGAAAACGTTGATAACATTACTATTAGTCCTAGTGATAAGATTAATCACATCAATTTTGACATGGCTAATCAATTATCGATTTATCAGATGAGCATAAAGGAAACATTAAATTTCATAAACGAAAAACAATAAGAAATAAATGGCCTATTATTGAGAGTGAATGGTTATGCCTTCATATCCAAGTTCAATGTCGCATCCATGTTTTATAAAAGTATTGATATAATTATAGGTTCATCCTGGGTAAACATTTGGTACTTTGTCTTAAAAATGGAAAAAAAAAAGGTTTGGCATTCTCCTGTAAGAAAAAGAAAATAACATTGCATAACATTACAATGAAGACATGCTCAGAAGTGTCATCATTATAAGCTCTTAAAGATATCTAAAAAATGATCCTTCAAGCTAATTGGAAGTCGATACAAAAATTGAGAAAATAATTTGACAAAAACATCACTGATAAAGACAGAGATTTCTCAACGCAAGAATCATAATCAAAACTTAATCGCTTAGGTTATGAAGTTAAAGTGAAAAAAAAACACAACATGAAATTTTCATGAGGAACTTACTAGGAAGGAATCAATGATGGATAAAAAAACAACGACCGAACACATTAAAATACAAGTCTTTAAATATATTTAAAAAAACAAGACTTGGAGAAAGGAGCCAATACAAACCAAATTGAAAATTTATCAACCAAAAAATCCTTGAAAATATGAAAAGATTAAGGTCCCAATAGCATGACTCAAGATACATGGATGTCTTATCATCATCCTAAGTAAATGGGGCATCAATGGACCAATCAAATATAGGATCAATATGTGAAGACAAGTGAATATCCTACTATATTGGAAAAAATCTCAAGTGTGAAATCTAATCATGGAAATCAGTGCCACAAAGTTTTGCAAAAAATTGAATTAGGGTGGTTAGACCGTTTCATAATTCAACAATTTTCTCAGCGCTTAGAAGATCATGTCATCTTTGCACCGAGAGGAGTGAGGTGCTCTATAGCCCAGTATGAGGGAGATGTTGTCACGTAAGGTAACGTAACGTTACCAAAAATAAAAAATAATAAAAAAATTCATGCCGCCTCATAAAATAAAAAAAATTAAAACCAATTGAAAATAATTATTTANTTGAAATTCTATTGGTTCTTGAATTCCAACTCACAAAAACTTATTTTGGCACGTTTTCTTATAAGGCCCATTTTAGACCCCAAATTTCCTCTAATGACAAAAACTAAAAAGTAAAAAAAAAAAGAACCAAGAGGGATCTAATTTCTCCATGTGTAATTTTTTTCTCAATGTGTAAAAAACTTAAGGTAAAAAAAAGATACACCTCTAGAAATTGGATTCTTCGTGTGTAATTTTTTTCTCTGTGTAAAACACTCAAGTTAAAACAATAAATCACAACTCTATAAATTGTATCCCTCTCATGGATCTATGTTGGTGTATCACCAATTATCACATGACATATGGCAAAGGATCATTAGAAAGCATTACAAGTGAGAAAAAAAGATAAAGTGTTTTCGATAAATATGTTAAGAGGAGAAAGCGTTTCTAAAGAGGAAGGAAGTGTAATGAACATAAATTATATATTAATTATAAATCATAATAATAATAATAATAAAGATACATGTCTAGGCTAAAGGACATAACCTAATGAAAGGAAGAAGCAACCATGGTAATGTAAATGTGTATTTAAATATATGATCCCATGGCATTATAATCATCATCTATTCATTACTAAATTATTAAATATTTGTCCTTTATGGATTTTAACAACTTGTCCTCTTTACATTAGATATTTTCCTTAAATGAACTTTAATCATTTTATAAGAGCATAGTTCATATCCAAAATATTTACTACAAGTACTTGCATTATTTACTTTTAACATGAATCCTCACACATTATTAACACCATACATTGTAAGTCATTAATAACACTACTTGCAATATTCATGTTTCACATCAATACCAGTGTGATATGTGGAATCTAAATCCTTATGGAGAATTTCCCTAAAGTATTTTTTTTTTTTTATTTACTTTTCATGTGAATCTCATTGTAACATGTCCAAATCCAAAATATTTTAAACAAGTACTTGTATTATTTACTTTTCACAATCTTCACACATTAATAACACTAGACAGTGTAAGTCATTAATAACACTACTTGCAATATTCATGTTTCAAGTAAATATCATTTTGATATGTGGAATCTAATTGTTTATGGAGAATCTCCCAAAAGTATATTATTTTTGGTTGATAATTACTTTTCAAGTGAATCTCATTGCAACATGTAAGGTCCAATATCATTTTGATATGTGGAATCTAATTGTTTATCGAGAATCTCCCAAAAGTATATTATTTTTGGTTGATAATTACTTTTCAAATGAATCTCATTGCAACATGTAAGGTCCATTTCTTTATCCAAAATATTTGTATAAAATATGTTAATTTTAATAGATATAGAACACAATGAGAATGGAACCTTCCATCAACTTTACTAAAGAAATTAATCATTGTAAAGGGGAATAGAGCCTTCCATCCACTTTTTTTTTTCAATACTAAAACAGCTATACACTATTAATAGTATAAGTCAAGATAGTACATGAGTAATAAAAATTCAACACTTAGACCATAAACAGTTCATCATAGAGACTCCATATGGCCCGATAAAGGAAACACCATAGGATAGCACCAGCAACACATAGCCATTTAGAAAGAAGGATCAGGAAAAAAAAAAAAAAAAGATGGAAAACCAATATCGATCCCAATCAAAGTATCTTCAACATAAAAGTATTCCAAAATATATAAACATAACTATACTGATCTAATATCTCTAAGATCTACATATCTAGGATCTATCACGCACTGTCACCCCCCAAAAAGTGAGCATCTATGTGTTCATAACTGTATTTGTGGCAAGAAGCAATTGCCACTGGTCTTCCATCAACCTGTGCAGACTTTTGAACACACTCCTCAGTAAACAAAGTATAAGTACAACTACTATAAAAAATAAAGCACAAATCTAAATATGATATGAATAAAATTTCTAAATATAAGTCCGCAATATACTTGATAAAAAGAAAAAAACTTGTAAGATCTAAGATCAACCTGTTGCATATTCTGGAAAAAAGAGATATGAACTGATCCAACCTATAGCTCAAGTGTTGATTTTGAGAGAACATTCGCTTCATTTTATGCACATATCTTCAGCAACTTCTTCATCATTAATATGTGCTAAATTCCTTACTTGTACAGATGTCATTGCTTTCCTAACTTCAACCTTTACTGGCCCAATGGCGGTAATAGCTCATTCTGCATCTTCCTTCAATTCTTTTACCAAGTATGTATAGGCTACCTCTATTGTTGCATTCGGAGCTTACTTACATGTCAATTTTTATGTGCAACTAAATGCTGAAAAAAGGCTTTCAAATGCCAATATAGTTGGAAAGAATGCATTGAATCATGTCACAGATTGGTTAATTTTAGGAGATAATGTTGCAACGCAAAGTTGTGGTGATGCCCTAGTTGGTGATTGGGTGATGGATCCTCATGATATATTGGTGTATTGATCTTGATATGCTCTCTTTTTTGTAATATTGGAATGCTTGAGTATCTTTCCTTAGAATTCATCTAACACTTTGTACTTTCATGGAATGGGAACAAATCAACTTAGGGTTTCCCTAAGTTTTAAAGAGTTAATAATTGCTCCTTGATGAAGTATTGCCCAGATTAGAGGAAATTTCAACTCAAAATGGGCCTCCTAAGGAAAATAATAAAATAATAGTTAAAATAATAAAATAATATTTATTAATTTTGGAGGAAGAAAAGAAAAAATTACTTTTTTTGTTCGTATTTTCGACATATCTCCCTATGTTTCTACTCAAATTTTGATCGAGATAGCTCGTTGGAAGCGGAATTAAATTCCACATCCAACGAATACCCACTCGGCATAATTTTGACGGACCCCACTACCCTAGAAACAAGAAATACCTGAAAACAATGTGATGATGACATCATCATCATGTTTTTCAGAGGCAGCTACAACAAAAAATTTACATCCTACTCCCAGTACTCAACTTATTACAAAAGTGGACCAAAATCCTAACTATCCAACCTCTTAGTTGGACTTCTTCAAAACATGTACTTTTCCTTGATCTCTGCCTCAATTGTCGGAGTTTATTGTCCTTCTTACCATTATGTCATAGCCTTCCACCGAAATTTACAAAATAGGTACCAAAATGCCTGAAAGCAAACCTTGGGCCAACAATATTACTAAAGAAAAAGTAACTTATAGTATCAAAATGGATTTTAATAAAAATAAAGAAAGGTTTGGTTATGAAGGTATTCAAAACCCTTGTGTTGCATTAATAAAATCAAAAGTGATTTTTCAAGAAAACATTGATATCATTACTATCAGTCCTAGTGATAAGATTAATCACATCAATTTTGACATGGCTAATCAATTATCGATTTATCAGACGAGCATAAAGGAAACATTAAATTTCATAAATGAAAAACAATAAGAAATAAATGGCCTAATATTGAGAGCGAATGGTTATACCTTCATATCCAAGTTCAATGTCGCATCCATGTTTTATAAAAGTATTGATATAATTATAGGTTCGTCCTGGGTATAAACATTTGGTACTTTGTCTTAAAAATGGAAAAAAAAGGTTAGGCATTCTCCTATAAGAAAAATAAAATAGCATTGCAAGACATTACAATGAATCCATGCTCAGAAGTGTCATTATTATAAGAACTTAAAGATATCTAAAAAATGATCCTTCAAGATAATTGGAAGTCGATACAAAAATTGAGAAAAGAGTTTGACAAAAACATCACCGATAAAGACAGAGATTTCTCAATGCAAGAATCATAATCAAAACTAAATCGCTTAGGTTACGAAGTTAAAGTGATAAAAAAACACAATAATGGATAAAAAAACAATGACCGAACCCATTAAAATACAAGTCTTCAAATATATTTAAAAAAACAAGACTTTGGAGAAAGGAGCCAATACAAACCAAATTGAAAATGTATCAACCAAAAAATCCTCGAAAATATGAAAAGATTAAGGTCCCAAAAGCATACTCAAGATACATGGATGTCTTATCATCACCCTAAGTAAATGGGGCATCAATGGACCAATCAAATATAGGACCAATATGTGAAGACAAGTGAATATCCTACTGTATTGGAAAAAATCTCAAGTGTGAAATCTAATCATGGAAATCAGTGTCACAAAGTTTTGCAAAAAATTGAATTAGGGTGGTTAGACCGTTTCATAATTCAACAATTTTCTCAGCACTTAGAAGATCATGTCATCTTTGCACCAAGAGGAGTGAGGTGCTCTATAGCCCGGTATGGGGGAGATGTTGTCACGTAAGGTAACGTAACGTTACCAAAAATAAAATAAAAATAATAAAAAAATTCATGTCACCTCATAAAATAAAAAATTGAAAATAATTATTTACATTACAAAAAGTAAAAAGTAATAAAAAAGAACCAAGAGGGATCTAATTTCGCCATGTGTAATTTTTTTCTCAATGTGTAAAAAACTTAAGGTAAAAAAAAACACCTCTAGAAATTGGATTCTTCATATGTAATTTTTTTCTCTGTGTAAAACACTCAAGTTAAAACAATAAATTACAACTCTATAAATCGTATCCCTCTCATGGATCTATGTTGGTGTATCACCAATTATCACATGACATATACAAAGGATCATTAGAAAGCATTACAAGTGAGAAAAAAAGATAAAGTGTTTTTGATAAATATGTTAAGAGGAGAAAGCCTTTCTAAAGAGGAAGGAAATGTAATGAACATAAATTATATATCAATTATCAATCATAATAATAATAATAAAGATACATGTCTAGGCTAAAGGACATAACCTAATGAAAGGAAGAAGCAACCATGGTAACTTAAATGTGTATTTAAATATATGATCCCATGGCATTGTGATCATCATCTATTCATTACTCAATTATTAAATATTTATCCTTTATGGATTTTAACAACTTGTCTTGGATAGTTTCCTTAAATGAACTTTAATCATTTTATAAGAGCATAGTTCATATCCAAAATATTTACCACAAGTACTTGCATTATTTACTTTTCACATGAATCCTCACACATTATTAACACCATACATTGTAAGTCATTAATAACACTACTTGCAATATTCATGTTTCACATTAATACCAGTGTGATATGTGGAATCTAAATCCTTATGGAGAATTTCCCTAAAGTATTTTTTTTTGGTATTTACTTTTCATGTGAATCTCATTGTAACATGTCCAAATCCAAAATATTTTAAACAAGTACTTGTATTATTTACTTTTCACATAAATCTTCACACATTAATAACACCAGACATTGTAAGTCATTAATAACACTACTTGCAATATTCATGTTTCAAGTAAACATCATTTTGATATGTGGAATCTAATTGTTTATGGAGAATCTCCCAAAAGTATATTATTTTTTGTTGATAATTACTTTTCAAGTCAATCTCATTGCAACATGTAAGGTCCATTTCTTTATCCAAAACCTTTGTATAAAATATGTTAATTTTAATCGATATAGAACACAATGAGAATGGAACCTTCCATCAACTTTACTATAGAAATTAATCATTGTAAAGGGGAATAGAGCCTTCCATCAACTTTTTTTTTCAATACTAAAAAAGCTATACGCCATTAATAGTATAAGTCAAGATACTACATGAGTAATAAAAATTCAACACTTAGACCATAAACAGTTCATCATAGAGACTCCATATGGTCCGATAAAGGAAACACCATAGGATAGCACCAGCAACACATAGCCACTTAGAAAGGAAGATCGAAAGGAAAAAGATGGAAAACCAATATCGATCCCAATCAAAGTATCATCAACATAAAAGTATTCCAAAATATATAAACATAACTATACTAATCTAATATCTTTAAGAGTCGCATATCTAGGATCTATCATGCACTGTCACCCCCAAAAAGCGAGCATCTATGTGTTCATAACTGTATTTGTGGCAAGAAGCAATTGCCACCGGTCTTCCATCAACCTGTGCAGACTTTTGAACACACTCCTCAGTAAACAAAGTATAAGTACAACTACTATAAAAATAAATAAAAACACAAATCTAACGTTTGAACACACTCCTCAGTAAACAAAGTATAAGTACAACTACTATAAAAATAAATAAAAACACAAATCTAAATATGAGATGAATAAAATTTCTAAATATAAGTCTGTAAATATAAGTCTCCAGTATACTGGATAAAAAAGGTGCGTTGCCAATAGTGTCCATGGATGAAAATCTCCCCGCCCCTTTTCAGAAAAAGAACTTGTAAGATCTAAAATCAACCTGTTGCATATTCTAAAAAATAGAGATATGAACTGATCCAACCTATAGCTCAAGTGCTGATTTTGAGAGAACATTCTCTTCATTTTATGGACATATCTTCAGCAACTTCATCATTAATATGTGCTAAATTCGTTACTTGTACAGATGTCATTGCTTTCCTAACTTCAACCTTTACTGGCCCAATCGCGGTAATAGCTCATTCTGCATCTTCCTGCAATTCTTCTACCAGGTTTGGCTACCTCTATTGTTGCATTCGGAGCTTACTTACCTGTCGATGTACTATATTTAGCTCATCGTTCTTGCTTATGCGCTCAACATGTGGGAGAGTCTTCGGCGACCCTCGTAGCCTATACATACTCTATTCTGTTGTACTCAATTTATCTATGATTTTTTGCAATTTCGCATCATCTGCTACGGCCCCCGTGCCTGGAAAAATCTCCTCATACACGTTGGTGCAATATGCTTCATCTTCCTTATTGTATTGAACATCTCCCTATACTTGTGTCTGTTGTTGCTGCATAAATTCAGGGGTACATTGAACTAACTTTGCTTCCAGTTCCACAATTTTCTATTGGAAGTCAACAATGACTTCCCCCAACTTGGTAACTTTAGCTTCCGGACTCATTTCCAAAGCAGTATTGACTTCTGGTACATCACGATAGGCAGCATCAATAGAGTTTTCAAGTTAATTTCGACCCTCTCGTAGTTGTTCCTATTTCTCAGTAACAACGATTGATTCAGTCGCTAGGCTTGCGACCTTGGCCTTTGATTGTTTTAGTTTCTCATAAACCATATGATCCCTAGCCTTGATCTCTTCGGTTGCTTGATTTAAAACATTTTTCACAATGAACACTGGTAGGATAGACATATCGAGGCTAACGTAGTACATACCTTGTACCTCACTATTCAAATCAAGAGTTCCCAAATCCAATGCCTTCGAAATAATTTGTACTTTATGGGCCTTCTTCGACACAAGAACCTCACTTGGCCATTCTTCAGATGGGACGGCTTATGATGATGTTAGTTCTGGTTTAATCACCACAACCTAAACCTATTTCAATTCTTTGTAGAGAATCTATAGGAGGTAAGTGACTTCCTTGAAAAACTCAGTATTCCTCTCATTAACTTTCTGCCAAGTCTCCTCAACTAATTTTTCCATGTCATTGACTAAAAGATTGTACTTGGCATATGTTAAGTCATCAAGGTCGGTTTCTTTAATATATTTCAGCTTCTTGCAATCTTTCCTCTGCTACTCCGCAGTCTTTCTCTTTTCTCCTATCTTTGTATCTATCGTGGTAGCGCTAGATTCCTGGTCGCTACCATGGTGTGAACTCTAGGGGTTTTATTCCTCAAGGGGCACACTAGGTTGGGTCCCTGAAGTGCCTTCTTTTCTTGGATCCACCTCAACAGATAATTGATCATCTTCTACTGGCTCTTTCCATTGTTCATGCCATTCCCTTACGATGTTGTCAATTTCATCCTCTATTAGCCTGAATTTTGTCACCAACCATTGGTTATGGGGTCTCGTCACAGTTGAAGATTAATGTAATGGGGCCCCGAATGAAACATCATTATATTACGATATCGTAGCACTGTTTCATCTCCAACCCTTGTATATTCAGCACCTACTGTCTAACCACCTCGGTTTGTAAAAATAATTCGACATTATTATCAATATGTCACTGCTTTTTGTATGTGAACCACAATTTATGATACCTAACCCCTCAACAGGGGACATTAACTTCCATAACCATGCAACAAAAGATATCAGAAACAATAACCATGAATAGGTAAATGGATTACCTTTATCCTAAGCATCTAGAGAATCTACTAACAATTCATTCAATAATAACATAGTCGAGTTCAACTGTACCCCTACAGCACATTGCTCGGTCGCTATAATTACTCCTGTAGTGCACTGATTCGGTCTCATTTTCCTTAACAATTTCAACGAGAGCACCTTCGTCGTGAACCGAACAAATTGATCATTAATAGAAGCTATGTCAAAACCCCTCTTGTCTCAAGCCAATCCATACTTCTCCTCCATTCTTGCATCCAAGTTCTTGTCTTGGTCTTTCCAAGCAAATAAAGGTGTATGGTCACCCCCAGCCTTGGGAAACCCCGTAATGGTTGCAATAAGATGTGTGTCGACTAGAAATTTGGTATCTAGCCAAATATACCCACCATGGAAACAAACTAACATTTGTTTAACACAGGTATTCACTTCTGTTGTTCAGCCAAAATGGGGCATGTATAATAATGACAAAATACTAGACCTCTATATCCCATAAGCCCATTCCATAGGGACCATCTCAATTGGCCCCCCCTTGGAAATTTGGACCCATTCCATGTGCTGGTATTCTTTGAATTCCTCATACTTTGAAAGGTTGTGGTCAGCAAATTATAGCTTATTCAAATTCATCAAAGTATTCTTGGTCACTCGAACACCCTGAGGTACAACAGGCTCAACCAAGGTATACTTAGGATTCTTATTGATAGCAACATGCGGCGCATAATATTTCTGAGGTGGTTTATAGTCATGCAACATTGTAGTAGAACTAGTTTCAGATGCCTCAGTATCATGTGTTGCCTCTATTTGACTCTTTGGATTAATGGCTCGACCCCGTGTTCTCTTCTTCCTTGGAGGGTTTACAGGTAGGGAATCAATGCAATCTTTGGTTGCTCCTCCATGATAGGTATTCCAACCGAAGTGTCCACAACAGATATAGGGGATGTGATGATGCTAGAGGCATTGGTTTCAATGACCTTACTTGGTGGAATTGCAGCACTTCGTCTTCAATAACTTTGGTAGCTCAATCTTTCTCGCGACATTTTTCTCAATGAACACAATGACTTCCAATAGTATCCAACTTGCCCCTTTTTGAATTCATGAGAACATGTAGCAATCTGTCTGATCACATGGGAAGTTAATTTACTAGATCTTGGTAATGGTTTTCGAGAATGGCGACCAATCCATTCACATGCACGAACCTTTTCTAGATAATAATGACAAGTTTCCCTTGACATCGCCACTACTTTAACCCTAAAAGTAGGCATTAAAGTGCATTAATTACAGACTTGACATATTAACACGTTTCATATTGGATTGAGATAGACAAATTATGACAAAGAGAACTACAACACAAAGAACTTTGACACGGGGAATTTTTTTTTGGCATCATTTGTTTTTTTGTACAACTTCAGTTAAGAGAACTACATCTATCCCTATAGCATTTTAGCCGAATCTCATTTACTAAGCCTTCAACAAGTTCTCTTCCTAGCTTCTGCAACTAAACTGCACCGCCTTCAGTAATAAAATTTATCACATAAGGACCTAACCAATGATTTTAAATATTACAAGGATGTTTCATAAACTTATTGTCATATCAAAGAACTAAATCCCCTCTATTAAAATGCTTCTTCTTGATATGTCGATCATGCCAAGCTTTTTATTGATCTTTTTCTACTTGTCAGAAAACGATCTTCTTCGATTTGTAATAAATGTAATAGCCACTATTCGATTATACTTGTATCATACATACCAGTGAAGGCAGTTATCCTCATACTAAGTACAATACATTCCATTGGCATGACGACCTTTTATCCATAGACTAACTTAGAGGGTGTGTCACCCTGTCAACTGTTTGCAAGTAGTACGATAGGACCATAGCACTGTTGGAATCTTCATATCCCAAATATATTGATTTACTTAACATACCATAGCTAGGGAATTCTCCAAAATCTTATTAAACACTTCGACAGCTCCATTTGCTTGAGGATGATAAGGTGTTGTCTTTCTATGTTGAATATGAAATTTTGCAATAAGTGCTTCAATTGTCTTGTTAACAAAGTGTGCACTCTTATCGCTTACAAGGGCCTTTGGACACCCAAACCTGGTGACAACATTGCAGTCTTTCACAGGGGTTTCCTTGGACCATCAAGTTAAATAAATATGTCGCAGTAATAATATATTGTGATTTAGTTTGCTTCCCAAGTGGTTTGATAGGTCCCACAAAATCTACAACCCACTTTTCAAATACTTGCAAAGTGATATGTGGCATCAATGACGTCTCATCTCGGCGCGACAGTTTCCTTGTTCCTTGTTTATTGTTTCATGAAGGCGCGACAGTTTCCTTGTTTGTTGGAAAAAACTCACTCTAACCCAGGTTCATACTGATTGATACAAACAAACCCTAAGATATCGGCCCAGAAGGGGGTGAAGCCTTCTGGAAACACCTACAAAGCAGGTGAAGTCTCACTCGAAGTACCTATGGGAGCTGCAAGAACCAAGTTTTTGCAACAATGAAGGGGATTTAAATTAACGCATACCTCGACAAAGCATACATCAACAAATCACACATCAACAAATCACGGGTTGCGACCAAAGCAAATATTCCTATTCATTGCACAAATCAAATTCATTATCATGTATTCTACCAGCAATGCATCTTATCATTCAATTACATCGCATTAACCATTCATTCATGTAGTAAGAAAGAACATAAGACATCACACAAAAGAAAACCAAGATTTAATGTGGAAACCCAAACTAGGAGAAAACCACAAAAGCGCTCGTTTATTCATAAGCGCTCGTTTATGTATTCTACCAACAATGCATCTTATCATTCAATTACATCGCATTAACAATTCATTCATGTAGTAAGAAAGAACATAACACATCACACAAAAGAAAACCAAGATTTAACGTGGAAACCCAAACTGGGAGAAAACCACAAAAGCGCTCGTTTATTCATAAGAGTCACAACTCAAATGCTTCTTGTATGTGCACTCAGCTTGCAGATATCTTCTCAATCATCCTTTACATCATATCTGTGCACACAACCTACAGATCAACTCATACATTGTGACTCAACTCAGACTTTGACCCAAGACAATATTACATTAATCTGCACATTCCTCGCTCTCCCCTCTTTCTATATCTATATCTCCAATATCCCAACCCGTTACATGTTTATAGGCTATAATGGCCCGATTTACATCCTACTCCCACTACTCAACTTATTAGAAAAGTGGACCAAAATCCTAACTAGCCAACCTCTCAGTTGGACTTCTTCAAAACATGTACTTTTCCTTGATCTCTGCCTCAATTGTCGGAGTTTACCGTCCTTCTTACCATTGTGTCATAGCCTTCCACCGAAATTTACAAAATAGGTACCAAAATTCCCAAAACCAAACCTTGGTCCAACAATATTACTAAAGAAAAAATAACTAATAGTATCAAAATGAATTTTAATAAAAATAAAGAAAGGTTTGGTTATGAAGGTATTCAAAACCCAAGTGTTGCATTATTAAAATCAAAAGAGATTTTTAAAGAAAATTTTGATAACATTACTATTAGTCCTAGTGATAAGATTAATCACATCACATTTGGCATGGCTAATCAATTATCAATTTATCATATGAGCATAAAGGAAACATTAAATTTCATAAAAATAAAATAAAAAAATAAAAATTAGAAATAAATGGCCTATTATTGAGAGTGAATGGTTATACCTGCATATCCAAGTTCAATGTCGCATCCATGTTTTATAAAAGTATTGATATAATTATAGGTTCATCCTGGGTAGAAAAATTTTGGTACTTTGTCTTAAAAATGGAAAAAACGTTTGGCATTCTCCTATAAGAAAAAGAAAATAACATTGCAAGACATTACAATGAAGCCATGCTCAGAAGTATCATCATTATAAGGCCTTAAAGATATCTAAAAAATGATCCTTCAAGATAATTGGAAGTCGATACAAAAATTGAGAAAAGAATTTGACAAAAATATCACTGATAAAGACAGAGATTTCTCAACGCAAGAATCATAATCAAAACTTAATCGCTTAGGTTACGAAGTTAAAGTGAAAAAAAAAAACACCACATGAAATTTTCATGAGGAACTTACTAGGAAATAATCAATGATGGATAAAAAAACAATGACCGAACCCATTAAAATACAAGTCTTCAAATATATTAAAAAAGCAAGACTTTGGAGAAAGAAGCCAATACAAACCAAATTGAAAATTTATCAACCAAAAAATCCTCGAAAATATGAAAAGATTAAGGTCCCAAAAGCATGACTCAAGATACATGGATGTCTTATCATCATCCTAGGGCATCAATGGACCAATCAAATATAGGATCAATATGTGAAGACAAGTGAATATCCTACTATATTGGAAAAAATCTCAACTGTGAAATCTAATCATGGAAATCAGTGCCACAAAGTTTTGCAGAAAATTGAATTAAGGTGGTTAGACCGTTTCATAATTCAACAACATTTCTCAGCTCTTAGAAGATCATGTCATCTTTGCACTGAGAGGAGTGAGGTGCTCTATAGCTCTTAGAAGATCATGTCATCTTTGCACCGAGAGGAGTGAGGTGCTCTATAGCCCAGTATGGGGGAGATGTTGTCACGTAAGGTAACATAACTTTACCAAAAATAAAAAAAAATAATAAAAAGTTTCATGTCGCCTCATAAAATAAAAAATTAAAACCAATAGAAAGTAATTATTTACATTACAAAAAATAAAAAGTAATAAAAAAGAACCAAGAGGGATCTAATTTCTCCATGTGTAAATTTTTTCTCAATGTGTAAAAAACTTAAGGTAAAAAAAAATACACCTCTAGAAATTGGATTCTTCGTGTGTAATTTTTTTCTTTGTGTAAAACACTCACATTAAAACAATAAATTACAACTCTATAAATTGTATCCATCTATGTGCTTTATAAATCCATGTTTAAGATGGATCCATGCTGGTGTATCACCAATTATCACATGACATATACAAAGGATCATTAGAAAGCATTACAAGTGAGAACAAAAGATAAAGTGTTTTCTATAAATATGTTAAGAGGAGAAAGCATTTCCAAAGAGGAAGGAAATGTAATGAACATAAATTATATATCAATTATCAATCATAATAATAATAACAATAAAGATACATGTCTAGGCTAAAGGACATAACCTAATAAAAGGAAGAAGCAACCATGGTAACGAAAATGTGTATTTAAATATATGATCCCATGGCATTGTAATCATTATCTATTCATTACTCAATTATTAAATATTGGAGTAGTCTAACGGGTCGACGATTTCGCCCGGCGTTAAACTACTCCGTCTACCCACGCCGTTAACTCTTCTCGGCATCCGGCACATCCATCCAGGAATGGGTCCCTCCCGAATCTTCTTCTGAACGTGATTTTTACCATGGATCACTTTGTCTTGGTCTCCGCACCACGGGCAATCTTATACTCAATTTCCATGACAGCCCGTTGGATTCTGTGCGCTTTGATTCACTCCTTTTTTTTTCAGTTTCCTTGGTGCTTTGCTTCTTTTTCGCACAGAGAATGAAAGTATGGGCAGCCACGCCTCTTGCCTGGTCACAGGAATATACAGTGAAAAAACCATCCAGGTAGTATGCTCAGACGGCACTGTGAGAAACTTTCATAGAACAGTTAGTGCCGGCCAAATCATGTTGGAATTCCCTGACTATCTAGTTTGTCACTCCGATTCCCTCTACATCGGCCAGAAGACGTTGGCTTTTTCTCAAAACAATCAACTGAAGGTGGGCAGCAAGTATTTTGTTCTGCCTAAACACTTCTTTCAGTTTCCGTTATCATTCGTAACGCTCACTTCCCTAATATCACCAATGGTCACAAATGGTCCTGTTTCTCCCACTGCGAGAGTATCAGCCCCTCTGCGCAGTATTGGACGTGAGGTTGCTCTCTGTCAACCGTTCCAGATTGAGAATTCCAACGTGGGCGGAGACAATCGGATCAGATTGTCCGCAGACTTCATGACAAAGATTATGGATAACGAGAGTTTAAACTCCAATGAACGCGGCAATGCAGTGGTTGGGGATTTCGCAGATGATGGGCAGCGTGGTCTCTGCAATACTCCAGAATTGCAGAAGGATTATGTGCAGTTGGTCAGGGCCAGAGGCCAATCTTGGAAACCAGAGCTTGAGACTGTAAGGGAAAATGGAAGGAATGGAGTTTATATGAGATTCATCAAACAAGGAGATCAAGACAGAAGAGCTCTTGGTTTGATTATAACAAGGGCAATTTTGACAGCCGTTTTTTTATTAAAAATGATGACCGTAGGGCACTTCCCCAATTCAAGAATGATATTTTAGTATTTTGTATACAGTAACATGTTTGATATCATCCCGCATGAACTTTATATCGCTGGGATTATAAACCCATCGCACGAGAGAAATTTTGTGCGATTAAGAGTATTTCACAATTTAGGTTTCATATGAAGAGCACAGTAAGATCTTGTTCATACACTGATGGTCTTTATATTTTACATTTTTGGGTCCAAGAAAGTGGTTCTTCTTTTTACAGTAACTTTTACAAATATTGAGTTAAATATACAGTTAAGTCTGAAGTCTAAAGAAGAGGTTTAAGAATCAGTTTTTAGGTGATTTTAGGATGATAAATTCCAGACTACTGGCAAATTTATAAACAGACTGAACATGGTCAATGTGAGTTTAAGAAAATTGAATATGGTAGTCAATCTTTTTCATGTGTGGGGCTGGAAAGTTTCCGTATAAGATTGCAATGTGGTGCGGAGACCAAGACAAAGCGATCCATGGTAAAAATCACGTTCAGAAGAAGATTTGGGAGGGACCCATTCCTGGATGGATGTGCGGGATGCCGGGAGGAGTTAACGGCGTGGGTAGACGGAGTAGTCTAACGCCGGGCGAAATCGTCGACCCGTTAGACTATTCCTTAAATATTTGTCCTTTATGGATTTTAACAACTTGTCCTTTTTACATTGGATATTTTCCTTAAATGAACTTTAATCATTTTATAAGAGCATAGTTCATATCCAAAATATTTACTACAAGTACTTGCATTATTTACTTTTCACATAAATCCTCACACATTATTAACACCATACATTGTAAGTCATTAATAACACTACTTGCACTATTCATGTTTCACGTTAATACAACTGTGATATGTGGAATCTAAATCCTTATGGAGAATTTCCCTAAAGTATTTTTTTTGTGGTATTTACTTTTCAGGTGAATCTCATTGTAACATGTCCAAATCCAAAATATTTACAACAAGTACTTGTATTATTTACTTTTCACATAAATCTTCACACATTAATAAACATTGTATGTCATTAATAACACTACAATATTCATGTTTCAAGTAAATATCATTTTGATATGTGGAATCTAATTGTTTATGGAGAATCTCCCAAAAGTATATTATTTTTGGTTGATAATTACTTTTCAAGTGAATCTCATTGCAACATGTAAGGTCCATTTCTTTATCCAAAATCTTTGTATAAAATATGTTTATTTTAATCGATATAGAACACAATGAGAATGGAACCTTCCATCAACTTTACTAAAGAAATTAATCATTGTAAAGGGGAATAGAGCCTTCCATCAACTTTTTTTTTCAATACTAAAAAAGCTATACTCTATTAAGAGTACAAGTCAAGATAGTACATGAGTAATAAAAAGTCAACACTTAGAACTTAAACAGTTCATCATAGAGACTCCATGTGGCCCGATAAAGGAAACACCATAGGATAGCACCAACAACACATAGCCATTTAGAAAAGAGGATCGAAAGGAAAAAGATGGACAACCAATATCGATCCCAATCAAAGTATCATCAACATAAAATTATTCCAAAATATATAAACATAACTATACTAATCTAATATCTCTAAGAGTCGCATATCTAGGATCTATCATGCACTGTCACCCCAAAAAGGGAGCATCTCTGTGTTCATAACTGTATTTGTGGCAAGAAGCAATTGCCATCGGTCTTCCATCAACCTGTGCAGACTTTTGAACACACTCCTCAGTAAACAAAGTATAAGTACAACTACCATAAAAAATAAAACACAAATCTAAATATGAGATGAATAAAATTTCTAAATATAAGTCTGCAGTATACTGGGTAAAAAAGGTGCATTGCCAACCAATAGTGTCCATGGATGAAAAGCTCCCTGCCCCTTGTCAGAAAAACTTGTAAGATCTAAAATCAACATGCTGCATATTCTGGAATAAAGAGATATGAATTGATCCAACCTATAGCTCAAGTGTTAATTTTGAGAGAACATTCGCTTCATTGTTGAATACTCGGTATATGTGTTCATACGTGATACTATCAAAGGTTTGTGCTATATTGGTTATTTGTAATAACCAAAACATGAGGTGTATCACTTGAAGGTGGTTGATACCATTTATCCAATTGATAACAAATTTGGAATCTCCAAAAACCTTCATAATCCTCAATCCCGAAGACTAAGCAAAGTATAATAGCAACCAAAGAGCCAAAACTTCAGATCCAATATTTGTACCAACACCACAATTGAGACAACTTGTAATGGATTACATCATTGACCCATAAAACTTCACCTGCACCCCCCACACGTAATCTCATCTTGTGATGTTCCATCAAAGAAGCCTATGCAGCCATCCTTGTTGAAGAGGGGCGACCTCTTAATCTTATGGATGTTGTTTTACCAATTTGTCGTCTCTGAGATGGATGCATCAACTTTAACAAAGAACTAATCCTTATCAAAATTGAATAGAATTTTAAATTGTTCATGTTTTGATTAAAACATTTCATCTTATACATAATAATAAAAATCTCATTAGAGATATGTGATCTCCATAGATTTAATTAATTGTTTATGATGTAAAAAATTGATCGTGTTATACCTTACTTTTATGGAGATTTACTTTGCACTAATGGTTATAACAAAGAAATATCTATAGCTCAAAGTGGTATTATTTTTACTAGAGATGTTTTTTAAAGATGGAATAGACAATTTAGAAAAAAAATTCCAAAACAAAAAAAGCTCTATAACATCATTTAGGTTGGAATTGTTTTATCCACAAAATGTCACTGTAACATAACTTAAGCCAAGTTTTAAGCATCACTTAAGTAGGTGTAGTTTTTTAATTTGAAAAAAAATCATTTAAGTTGGAATTGTTTTATCCACAAAATGTCATTGTAACATAACTTAAGCCATGTTTTAAGCATCACTTAAGTAGGTGTAGTTTTTTAATTTGAAAAAAAAAACAAAATGATGTTGTTTTGAAAAATAATGTTGCTTATATTTGATAATTTTGCCCAAGTATGTCCCTTATAAACTTGTAGAAAAAATTCCCCAAATTTTTTTATATATATTGTAACATGTGTCATTAAATTGTGACATTCAAATGGCACACTAAAGAGATGAATTTATATACATTATAAACGATTTTTTAAGTTATGTCATTTTTCAAAAAAATGTTAAAAGGAAAATTTTGTATATCAAAAAGTATTATCTTTTACCTCAAATAGAATTCTAACTAAAAAAGTTTTGACATGTTAAAATTTTAATATTGATTATGAAAAAGAAGTAAAAACAAAGATGAAGAAGCCGATGCCCAATCGATTTTTTAAAGATTAAAAGGAAAATTTTGTATATCAAAAAAGTATTATCTTTTACCTCAAATTATTAAAGATTAAAAAAGTATATCAAATTTTGTATATCAAAAAAGTATTATCTTTTACCTCAAAGTATTATCTTTTCCTTTAAAGATTAAAAGGAAAATTTTGTATATCAAAAAAGTATTATCTTTTACCTCAAATAGAATTCTAACTAGAAAAAAGTTGTGACGTCTTAAAATTTTAATATTGATTATGAAAAGAAGTAAAAACAAAGACTAAGAAGCCAATCCCTAAAAAAAATGTATATATATATATATATATATATATATTGTAACTTAAATTGTGACATTCAAATGGCACACTAAAGTGATGAATTTATGTACATTTATAAACGAATTTTTAAATTTCGTCATTTTTCAAAAAAAGATTAAAAGGAAAATTTTGTATATCAAAAAATATTATCCTTTTACCTCAAATAGAATTTTAACTAAAAAAAGTTTTGACATTTTAAAATTTTAATTTTGATTATTAAAAAAAGTAAAAACAAAGATGAAGAAGCCAATCCCAAAAATGTGTGTATATATTATAACATGTGTCATTAAATAGT
Organism: Pseudotsuga menziesii; assembly: GCA_001517045.1. Lineage (NCBI taxonomy): Eukaryota > Viridiplantae > Streptophyta > Pinopsida > Pinales > Pinaceae > Pseudotsuga > Pseudotsuga menziesii. Next base: position 420,733 of record LPNX010432440.1, on the reverse strand, counting down.
GACATTCAAATGGCACAATAAAGTGATGAATTTATGTACATTATTATAAACATTTTTTCAAGTTTTGTCATTTTTCAAAAAAAGTTAAAATGAAACTTTTGTATATGAAAAAGTATTATTTTTACCTCAAAGAGAATTCTAACTAAAAATTTTGAGATCTTAAAATTTTAATATTGATTATGAAAAAAAGCAAAAACAAAGATGAAAAAGCCAATCATAATATCATAGACACAAATTCACAAGTACGAATGAATCATTCAAGAAAATCCCTCATTATCACAAAAGCAACTTCATCTATCCAAAAGCTGAAAAAAACTTCACATAAATAACTTTAGAAAAAAACCTTAATTTATGCTAATCATCCAAAATTCTCTTTAATAATAATATATTAATTTAAAAGACCAAAAAAATGCTGTAAATGAATTATGACCACTTTTATATCATAAATTTGTGTGCCTAAATATCATTTATTTTAATACCTTGATAGTCAAATCAATCATTTATCCGAACTTTAATTTTTTTTTAAACTAAATTCCTTAATTTCAAAAATCCAACACCTATCATGTTGCCACCAAATCGTTGGACATGTTAAAACAAATCGTTGGACATGTTAAAATGAAATGAGGTGTCACTATTTCATTGATTATAACATTTATATACATATTTGTTGATGAACAAACAAACACAATCACTCTCTCAAGATTTCATGTTTGCCACGTGTGCAAGCAAACCTTTCGAGATCACATACAAGTATGACTTGTTTAAGTTGTTTAAAATATTTCCTCTAATTTTTATATGAAATACAGACAGTTTTGACAAGTAAAAACTACCTCTTATTATACAAATACACTTTACAAAATTGTATAAAGTACTATTTATACCACCACATTCAGTATTATTATACAACAAATACACTTTATAAACTATCATAAATAATATTTTCAAACCAAAAGATATCATAATATCTAAAATTTTAATGATTCAAATTTAATTATAATACCTCTGTTAATAATAAAATTATATTATTATGATATTTACCCTGTAAGAATAAGGGAAATGTCATTCTGGAAAAGTGAAAGAAATGCCTTGAAAAAAAAAATGAACAAATGAATGAGACTTGTTAGTGTAAAAAGAAAACAACTTTATTATGTGCTGGTCACATCACAGTTATAAATGTCATCATGTGGACATTGAAAATGATCTGCAAAAAGGAAGTGTATATTATACTAAACATGCCCAAAGAGTAATGGATCTAGTTAGTGTCAATAGAAAAATACTTTGATGTGCTAGTCAACATCACAGTTACATTGGAAATAATCTACAAAAAGCATGTGTATATTATGCCAACCATATTGGGTTGCAAAGAGTGCTACACCAACCAGATTGGGTTGTGATTTCTGTTGAAAGATATAGGGATGTGGTTCTCTTGAAAGATCCATTAGATACAGGGTTGTAGTTTCTGTTGAAAGATCCATTAGATACAGGGTTGTGGTTTCTGTTGAAAGATGAAACATGTCCAAAGATATAGAAAAAATATTTCAACAGTGCAATTTGAATCATACCAAAACTTATCTTGCACATTTTATTAAATGAAATTGGGTTTCTGTTAAAAGATGAAACATGTCCAAAGATATAGAAAAAATATTTCAACGTTGCAATTTGAATCATACCAAAAACTTATCTTGCACATTATATTAAATGAAATTGGATTTGAATTTGTCCCAAACATTTCAATTCAGCAACACACATTCACCTAGCATGGGCACCATAAAAATTAAGGATATCAATGGATGCAAATTTTCACCATAAATTATTATATATTATTTACCAAAATACCTTCAATGGATTACATATGTTGGCTCAAAATTTCTTAACCAGAGGTACTTGACCTTTATCCTAGGGATGTGATTCTGTTGAAAGATATGGATATAGAGGGTTGTGGTTTCTGTTGAAAGATGAAACATGTCCAAAGATATAGAAAAATATAATTTCTTAACCAGAGGTACTTGACCTTTATCCTAGGGATGTGGTTCTGTTGAAAGTTATGGATATAGAGGGTTGTGGTTTTTGTTGAAAGATGAAACATGTCCAAAGATATAGAAAAAATATTTCAACAGTGCAATTTGAATCATACCAAAACTTATCTTGCACATTTTATTAAATGAAATTGGATTGAATTTGTCCCAAACATTTCAATTCAGCAACACACATTTAACTAGCATGGGCACCCATAAGAACTGGATATCAATGGATGCAACTTTTCACCATAAATTATTATATATTATTTACCAAAATACCTTCAATGGATTACATATGTTGGCTCAAAATTTCTCAACCAGAGGTACTTGACCTTATCTTCTCAACAAGACGTACTTACTTGACTTTAACCTAGGACTCCCCACCTCTCTACCTATTTGAATTTCAGACAATAGGCCGAAAGATTGCTGGACTCAGGAGAACAATGCTCTCAAATTGTACATATATGACAGACAAGAAACCATAAAAACTACTACAATATTTCACATCAACATAACTGACATAAAAATGGAAAACCAAGGAGTTGAAGGATGAGCACAACACTTTCTGTCTCTTCGCTTCATTCTCCTTTTCAACCTTGAGTACACTGACAGAATTAATCAACACTACTGCTTGGGGATTGGAGTACAATATGTTTGTGCAGCACACTGTACAGAGTCCAAGATTTGACTGTTTAGTGGGAGGCTAGCTCTCTCCAAAAGGTTTGTTGGAAAGAAATGCACTCAAAAACAAATGACCTGAAACTGGCCGGTGGTGGAAGGGTATGGACTGGTGAATTGAAGTACAATATGTTTGTGCAGCACAGTGTACAGACAGGGCTTAGCAGGGGGGTTTGCTCTCTCTCCAAGGTTTGATGGAAAGAAATGCATTCAAAGGCAAATTAGCTGGCTGGTGGTGGAGGTGTATATCTACTTATGAATAGAAGGAAATGGCAAAACAAAACACGTCTCTAAAGATTGAAACAGGGTATTACAACAACTCTACCGGGTATTCAATACTGAATTTCTGCCTAACAAAGATTACAGATTTGGTCAATTCATATCATAGCTTTGAACAGAGACGGTGGCTTGAGGAGCTGCATGTATGTAGACAAATTCAAAGCTTTGACCAGGAGCAAGGGATTGCCAGTAAGGTAAATTGTAAGAAGAGCCCCCTGTTTTAGACAGACCCCAAAGAGGACCATACAGTTTTTGAACAGAGAGCTTGAGGTTCTTGACTGTTTGCTTGGACTTGTTTGTTATCAATGTAGAATATCTATAATAAGTTCGACCCCGAGAGCTCCAAGACGAGGTCACCGTCTGTGATACCGCAATCAGAGAGTAATCATCTGCATACAGTGCATTTAGATAGTAAGCATGTGAACAAAATGTTGTTGGACAAATGCCAAAGACTGGCCTTGTTCGCTAACAAAAGTTTTAAGATCAGTTGTCTTACTAGGTGCTACTGGAGGCGAGGACTGGACTGGAGCGGGTGATGGTGTGGGTTTGCTTGCAGGTGCAGGAATAGCAACTGTCAATTCAAACAAACCATTAATTGCTCTCCAAGTTTAGATTGGCCAAAGAGTATTTTGATTTGGTTAGAATTAAAGCTTGAATTGTCTCAAATGTATTTTTGATCAACCATACATATATTATACATCGGATACCAAATTAGATTGCAAGCTCCCTGCATTGACCTGAACTTTGATGCTGTAGAAACATACCTGGAAGAAGCTGATTTAAGCTGCCACCAGCATGAAGCCTGGCCAAGACACCCACAGCAGGGCCGTTATTGTAGGTGGCTGGCTCTGTCTGTTCATAGTTATCCCTCTCATCTGCAAAATTGTCATTCTGATCAGGGCCTCCAACAAGAGCACCATGCAAAACATTGGGATCGCTTCCCTTGCTGCTAAACCAAGTGGAATAGCCCCCTCTGCAGCTCACGAATGATGGGTTTACTTTGTAAGATACGATAGATGAAGCTCTGTGGTGTACTTGACGAGGGTAGTTGTTACCATAGCCAACCATGTAACTTGTGGCTCTTGGATTGTCTCCAAGGATGTAATCGATCTGCAAGAGCCCAGAGACAAAAAGCTTAAGATTTGATTCAGCCACCCCCAGTTTACAGGAAGCGACTAAAAGCATGCCAACCAAATTGAACATACCAAAAGCCTTCATGTGCTAGTAAGTTTTAAGAGAAAACCCTAACCCACAGAGCTCAAAATCTCAATGTTTGACTAGACAATGGAAACCAAAACAAACAAACAAGGAATACACTACTGAAAGAACAAAGCATAAAACCATTTGACGTTGGAAGATGTTGAGAGATACCTGAGATTGAGCAAAGGATAGAATCTCTGAGGGCTGCACAGTTCCTCCTGGGCACTGAAGGCTCTTGCGAGCAGCAGTGAGATAATCAGAGTAAAGTGTGAGAAGAAATGATGCACTTGTCACAAACTGGACGTTGTTCCATTTCTGCCAAAACAGGAGGCCACCTGGAGTTTTCTGTACATTCCTATTACCTTTCTGCAAGCATGAACACATGAAAAACTCGGCATTTTCCTGATATTTTTGCAGAACAGCACCACTCTGCGCACCTTTGCCTTGCATGAGGAACTGCAACAATTTAAATGAACATTCAGTTAAATGACAATCATTTAATTGAATCATGCAAACAACATCTCTGAAACATGGAAACAAATAGCATATCCTGAATGAGAGAGCAAGGCAGGAACCAGTTCAACATAACCATAGCTGTCCAATGTAAATACAAAGATTGCAAGGACCATAAATACAAATATCACCCACCTTGGACGCCAGGACTTGAACTCCTGCATACTTGACATCCCAGCTGAATTCAGTCATTTGCCATCCTGTTCCACCTAGAGAACCAGCATTGTCAATCAAATAGTTCATGTAAGACTGATCTCCAGTAGCCTCATGAAGCCATGCTGCTGCCCAAAGAAGCTCATCCTGCAAAACAGAGCTATACCATCAACAGCAGGAAGAGGATGAATACCTACAAAACAAGTACCGTCCCAGATAATCTCCATAGCTAAACAGGCAATGAACCAAACAACAAAGTGCCATCCCAGATAACCACGATAGATATGCAGGCAATGAACCAAACAACAAAGTACCATCCCAGATAACCTCGATAGATATGCAGGCAATGAACCAAACGTAAAAACTTCAAGACATTACAAAACAACTAACCCACAACAGAATTGGGGTTTAGGCAGCTAAGATTACCGCGTATCCACTCTTGGAGGCATAATACTTCTGTGCAACAGTAATGCTACTGTCATATTTGCCTCTGTACTTGTCAGCAAATGTAAACAGCTGCACACAGTTCACACCCCGTAATTGTTAGCAGAATAACACTGATACAGATACAAATAATGGCTGTATTCAGGGAAAAAGTTGAAAAATGAAGTGAAACTAACCTGTTTGGCATGGTCAAGAAGCTCATTGGAGTAAGCGAGATCAGAGTGCCTGAAAACAACTGAAGCAGCAGCCATTGCAGCTGCTGTTTCTCCTGCGAGATCCGAGCCAGGATTGTTTGCATCAATTCTATATGCTTGGCGAGGTGTTGTCATGTCTTCTGGTCTTTGCCAGCAGTTATGGTCCGAGTTGCCATCACCCACCTAAGGGAAACAAACACCAGATAAATCCACAGATCAGAGATGAGTTTGAAGCTTTTATAAGCTAAATATGGTGAATTCTGAGATCTTTCTGATCAGAAACTAACCTCTCCATACAGTACATCAGGCTCTGTATGTGCCTTGAGCAAATAATCACTGCCCCATTTGATAGCCTCCATCGAGTGAGCCAGCTCACCACTGCTGTCCAATTGCTTTCCATATTCAATAACACTCCATGAGAGCATTGTGACTGTGAATGCCATCGGGAGGCCAAATTTAACATTATCACCAGCATCATAGTATCCTCCTACAAGATCCACCTGAAGAAAAACAAAAAGCAAGGATTTCAATCAGTTCAATACTGCCCAAGTGAACAAATTTGGCAAAAACGTATCCAAACTAAGCCCAGAAAATCCCATACCCCATTGGTCGATCCATCACGCAGACCAGAATCAGCCCTCCAGTTGACTCTCTGATCATTAGGAAGCTTTCCAGATCTCTGGGCCTCGTAAAACATGATACTCTTGCTCAGAGCTGCACCATAGTCATGACCAGCTGCTGCAGCTCCAATGCACAGCGCCAGACTCAAAATATACAAATATGAAGCCATTGAGAAGCTCAATTGAAATAAACTAGATGAACCCACTTCAGATAAGGCCTCTTTGTGAGAACCCTAATGCTAAATATTGCAGATAGGATAACATGCACTGAAGGAGAAGCACACAGCCACTGAAATATAATGCAGCAAGCTAAGTGAAAAAGTAGTGAACAATCTCAATGTGAATCAAATATAGATCTATGAAGCCAAAATGTCTCGTCTCAAATCAAGTATCCGAGGACCAGTACTCAAAACTAAGATCTTGGATGACTAATGCTGTTCGCTGCAACAAACAAGACACAAAAGAGCAGATCTGAATGTGGGCAAGCTGATAAATCTAAGCTCCACTGCTAGCTGTCAGGATTAAGAATTAAACAGTTCACTATACTTCAGGATTGCAGTGACTTAAATGCCCCTCAACAAAACACAGATCTCATAGACTGGAAACAACAAACACCCACAACAATGGACAATGTATCTTCAGCAATAGAGATACAACACCCAAAACCAGACATACAACTAGAAAAGAGCAATACAGAGCTTATGCATCATAAAGATACAGAGTATTCTGTAGAACCAAGTTGGTATATTGCCAAATTATCAAGCAGCCTACACAAATACATACAGCATTATCTGCTACCACTGTTTATAGATCATAGAGGCACAATGTCCACCCATCAAACACAATGCCCACCCATCAACAGAAAAACCTAAACAAAGCTCACTGAACCACACAATGGCTATGGGCTATGGCTGTTCTTTTCTTCTTCACAGAATGAAGCGAGAGGGCAACAGGGATAGCAGCAGCTGAGCTGAGGAGTGAAGAAATGCTAGAGGGAGGAACACAATATATGCAAACCAAGAGCAGCCAATTTCCTCAATTTCTAAGAATTAACAAACCATTATATTATTTTTATCAAATATAATAGCTATTTTTCTTTAATGCCTTTGACAAAAGGATCCCTCTCTTAACCCAAGTTCCCACTGATCTTCCCTCCGACAGATTTCCCTACTCCTGACATACTAGTCGGTGCACATTAAATGCCCTTATTTACTCCGAACACAGTAACCCCTTCACCTTAATCTATACTTTTCCCTTCTAATTTGCTAAACCCCAGACATATAAAACACCATTTCATTTTCTAAGCTAAGTTTGCCTTTTTCACCATTAGCTAACTAGATGAAGACAAATAGTGAGATCCAGAACCGTTGGCTTCTGACGAAAAAATAACACAATACCCTTACAGATATCCCATTCCCCTCTGGCGATTCCCCATTATCACAAATACATTAAAAAATGCCCTTTTTATCAGCAGCCTTCTACTTTTTCCCCTCTGCCAAATGCAGCTACAAATTACAATGGCTGTTTCTGCTAAATAGGCTATTCTTCACCACCAAACGAATGGTCAATAATTTTGTATTGGGCCTTGAGCCAGTATAGTATATCTCTGTATGAACAGGTAAAAAGGAAAGGCAACGACCTAAAAAAGGGCCTATCACTATGATATGATAAGTATGCTCCCCAATCTGTAATATACTCAATGTATATACAACACAAACCACATAGTATTCCTTCCTCTGCTGTACTGCACGGCTCAGAAATACGTGCAGTGTGAACGTTAGAGAGAGCGGTTGGAGATATCCACGTAGACATCAAGATCATCTGGCCGTTAAAAGCGTTAACGGCCTCCTTTACCGTTGGCAGTAACCGCCAATTTCTCGTCCTCATGTGACCAGGAAACGGCCCACCGCCGACCCCCACCACCGAAAGGAACCAAGTAAAGAAAAGTCAAAACGGAGGAAGAAAGATGCCTCGAACCCACCAAGTGGAGGAATAATTTCCTTTTCTAATTTTGTGAGGAATCTAAACTATAGATCCATTTCCTAATGTAAAATTATACTCAACACTTTCTTTTGGAATGGGAATGGTTTCTAATGCTATTGAAGAAACTTTATTTTCTTAACTAGGAGAAGGTTGGAATAGGTACCCAACTTTTACTTTAATGTAAAAAAGAAAGTTATTATAATGACTTTGTAGTAGTTGGGGAATTTAATCTGCCAAATTAGTGTAAAGATATTATATAAATTTTAGCCTGTATGTGTGTGGTTTAAGTTAGAGGTTACGAGTTCAAATCACACTCGGGCTTACCCATGTCCCATGCTTGCGGGCTGTTGTGGGGTACCTAGGGGTGTAGTGGTAGCGGGAATGGATCCCTGGACCCCGTGTCACACGAGTACTAGCCAAGTCCCTAGTTGTTGATTCCCCTAGTAAAAATAAAATAAATAAATAAATAAATCTTAATAAAATGATAATCAGTTTTATCAATTTGCTTTGGGGATAACACTATGAAGGGGAGTTAGCAATGACCCATCGGGATTTTCTTCCTTTTTGCATTGAAGAAGGATTTCTTAGAGCTTGTTTCAAAGAGGAAGGTTATCTTAACAGAAAATGAGGAGATACAGCAGTTAAAGAGCTAAGTTACATGAATGCAAAAGGGAGACAAAAATTCAAAATTCTTCCACCAGTTTATTAATCATCGAAAAAATGTAAACTCACTATGGAAATTGGAAAATAACGAAGGTGAAGTTGTTTATGGTTTTGAAAACCTTGCTTATGTGGGCATCTAGCACTTCAGTGGTTTATTTAAAGAGGATGATTCAACATCCATTGCTCAAATGATGTGAATCATTGCTCTGTATCCCACTTATGTTAGTAATGAACAAAATAATGCCCTCGTGGAGGTTATCTCTCTGGAGGATCTCAAAGGGGCGATCAAATCTCTTTAAATGGATAAAACTCGGGTCTCGATGGCTGGCCTACGAAATTTTTTTCTATGTTCTTGGACTTTATTCAAGATGGACTTACTAAAAGTTATTGAGGACTCATGAACTTCAGGTAGTATCTTGGTTGCCTTCAACTCTACCTTTATATCTTTGATTCCTAAAAGTGAATATTCAGAGAACCTAGGGAAATACAGACCAATTTCCCTCTGCAACTATGTTTACAAGATCATAGTGAAGATCATGGCCATTAGAATTAAGGGTATTCTCTTGGCTTTCATCTCCCATGAACAATTTGCTTTCCTGGAGGGTAGACAAATCCACAATGTTATTGGAATTGCTCAAGAGGTCTTACACACAGTTAAGACTCGATGGTTTACTGCGATTATTGTCAAAGTTGACCTATCAAAAGCTTATGACACGGTAAATTGGTTGTTTATGCGTGTAGGCCTTCTCCGGATTGGTTTCAACCTTCAAAATGGTTAATTGAATCATGGCATGTGTTAAATCTGTTTCATTTGTTGTCCTCGTTAATGGTTCAACATCTCCTTTTTCCCAAACCAAGTAGGGATCTTTGGTAAGGATGTCCGTTGGCACCTCTCCTTTTTCCTATTAGTGGTGGAAGGACTTGGTAGGCTCATTCATCAAGCTAAGTTGAATGGAAGTTATAGAGGCATTCATATTTCTAATCATGTCTACATCTCTCATCTTTTCTTTGTGGATGACAACATGATCTTCTCCAATGGATCAAGAAGAGAGACCATCCTTCTTCAAAGCTTCTTGGACTTGTTCTTAGCGGCCATAGGTATGCTTATTAATGTCAATGAGTCTTCCATTTCAATTTTAAATATCTCATAGGAAGAAAGAATATGGATATGCGATCAATTGGCTTTTCCCTTGGTGGACCTTAATGAAGGCCTAGTGTATTTGGGGTTCACGCTCAAATCTAATGCTTACATAAAAAAGGACTGGTCTTGGCTCTTAGCTAAGATAGAGAAAAGATTGAACATGTGGTGTAACAGGTGGTTGAGTAGAGGAGGGAAACTTATATTAGTTAAGTATGTTTTAGAAGCCATCCCTTTCTATTGGGTTTCTCTGACCTTCATCCCTAGTGGTATTCTGGAACAAATATGAAAACTTTGTTTTAACTTCATATAGAAGGGTTCACAAGAGCATTCATCATTTCATTGGGCCACTTGGACATCCATTACTTGGCCAAAATGTCTAGGGGGGTGGGGTCTGAAATACCTCGATTGTTTTTAAAAAGCCCTAGCGGCTAAGGGTGTTTAGTGCATCCTTAAAGGTGGAGGTCTTTGGTCTTCTATTTTGATTAACAAATACATTTGTCCCATTTTAGTGGAAGAATGGTCCCGTACCAAGGATAAATCTCAGAGGAATATTTATATTGTATGGAAATCCATGCTTTGAGATTTTGATCTCATTTGGGATTGGTTGGAATGGAATATTGGGAATGGCGGGAGGCTTAGGATAGACCAAGATCCTTGGATCAGATGCTCTATGAACCACATTCTTCTACCCCTGTTGGTGGAGGATCTTCGAGAAAATTGATATATTTACCTTCACCAAGTCCATGATTCTACAAACACCACATTTTATACTCAAAACCAGTTATCTGCTAATACTCTCGGTATTGTTAGATTGGATTTTAGGCAAGCATGGGAAGCTTAAGTTTAGGCTTTAAAAATTACAAACATTCTTCTTTTTTATCGAATGGATGTTCTTCTTTGGTCTAAAAATATTGAACATGGGAGTTATTTTCCAAAGCTCGATTATCCTATTCTAAGATCTTAGCATGACCCACCTATTCATAAATGGTGGCACTCTATCATCTAGATTCTCAAGTGCCCATTAAAGTGTACATTTTTTCTTTGGTTGGCTTTATCCAATTGCATTCTGGTCTGGGAATTTTTTATGAAGAAGATTTGGGAGGGTCCAGGTCGACGCCCTCTTTGTCAAGCTTCTAATGAGAGTATTGATCACCTTTTTTTATCGTGCGGTTTTTCAAAGCAAGTCTGTGATATCATCTATAATTTGAAGGGAATTACTCTTGATTGATCAAGCATTAACATTTATGTGGCTCTCTTTCATTGGAACAATTGACCTATAGCCTTTTCTTATAAATCTCTGCCAGTGATTAAATTGTGGAATGTATGGAAATCCAGGAATATGGCCATCTTCGAGGGTAGGACTCTAGGTGTTGTCTCCTTTTAAAGAAATAGGCGCTATACACATTATATAGAACTATATGTTATTAGTATAGAACTATTATTTATGCTTGATTCTTTTTCTAACTATTCCCCTGAGCTTCACAACAAAGAAGAAGGTATAGCCTTTTCCATAGCAGTAAACTCCATAGATAGAGTGAAAACCTTAAAGTAGTGAAATCCATATGGACTTAAGTTGAGCAATTTGGTTGAGTATCGAAGGAAAGCTGATGATTATCCCAACAGGCGATTATCCAAGTCGAGTAGCCCACCTAGGGTCCAAGCCCATACATAGAATCAACCCATTCACTTGCTATAGTATATTTGCCACTAACAACACCAAACCCTCCATTCTTCTGTGCCACCAAGACCATTGTTGTTTTCAATTTGTTCCCTCAGAAGGTCCCCAATTGGAATATTTGCAGGCATAAGTTCGTCGATATAGATCAATATTATCCTCAATTATTATTTGATGGAGAAACTCAACTTCTCCCCCATTCTGGAGGTGCAGGGGGTACTCTATTAATTTTTGCAAACCATCAATTCTCTTATGCAACAGGTTTGGGCAATGTCATTAATAACTAGGCAGAGTTTCATGCTTTTAAATTGGGTCTTTATTGGCTATTCATTCAAATGTTCAGCAGATCCATATTTTGGGGGACTCCAAATTGGTTATTGACAGTTGTAAGAAAAGAAGACGCCCCATTAACCTTATTTTGGCTCCCATACATGATGATATCTTACGGATTTTAGATTTGTTCCAGATCTCTTCTTTTCAACATATTTTTTGCAGAAGGAATCAAGAAGCAGATTCTCTATCAAAGAAGGGTTTGCTTCTAGAGGACGGCTCTTGGCACCAATGGGAACACCTTGATGGAGTGATGTCAGAATTTCCTGTAGGAAACTTAGGGGTTTCATGAACTGAATATGTTTTTCATCCTGTGTAGGGGTGTTAGTTCCTTTGTTTTTGTATCTTTTTTGAGATATATTGTTGGAATGTGTCTTCTATATTTTTGGAACTCAACATTGTATACATGAAATATATTTAGCCCCTTTGGGCTTTTTTGAAAGGTATTTGACCATGTTTTACTGAACTATGCCTCTCAACCAAATGGAAGTTTATCTTTTTGTATGATCTTTGTATGCCAATATTTTAATCTTTAATAAATCACTAAGAGGTGGTTATCTTTTTTTATGATCTTTGTTCCCTCGAAAAAAACACTATGAAGGGGATTTGGTGAAAAATGTTCTTCTTGTTTGTTGTATTTGTTTATTTACTAAATACATATATGGGGTGTAGCTCGACATTAGTTTTGATTAATATTATAAATAATTTTAAGGAAATTAGCATAAAGGGGGAAGGGATTTAGTTAAAACCAACATAGATCTAATTTAAACTCCGATCTACCAAGCACCCAGAGGGATCCAATTTTTTGAGGTGTAAATTTTTTTTATTTTAACTTTTTTACATTTAGAAAATTTACAAGTAAATTTGGGTGGATTTATGTTGCGGATATGGATTTTTAATTATTTTCATTAGGTTTTTGTTTTTTATTTTATGAGCTAACTTGAATTTATTTTTTTAACTACTTGTTAGAGAATGACATTATAAAGAGAAAATTAATGAGTAAATTATTATTTTATTAAAATAGTTAATAAAGTGGGTTAGACTTGATAATAATACTAGCACAACCCCAAGTAAACATTGTTAGAGTTAATATAAGCACAAAACAAATACTATTTAATAAACAAAAAAAACTGATATAAAAAAACAAAAACAAATTGTTACCGTTTCTTTAACCACCCTTTAACTGAAGCTTATTTAAATCTTAATCAAGATGCATTTAAGCATAACGAGATACGATAACCATGAAATGAAACCTTGTTGTACACTTGTTACACTTGGGTTAATCTTGTTGATCCGCTCAAGCAAACACTTGTTACACTTGGGTTAATCTTGTTGATCCACTCAAGCAAGTCCAAAATCTGAGATATTATCGAAATACCTATTATCATAATTAACATATTTCAAACAAGGAAAAAGAGAGTTTAGGAATATATAAAAGGTGTAGTCTAAATATTCTATATTTTCAACCTTTTTTGGAGAGTATATTTTCCGTCTTGTTTTGTTCGGAGTCCGGTTGGAAATCTATAAAAAATCTTAGAATGACATATATTAACTATGAAAAGTGCATAATTTGGGTGTCATGGGGGTATTTGAGGGTGTTGAATTTATTTATGGATTCAAAAACACAATTCGAACACTTCCAAATTTGGATTTTACCAAAAAAAATTATTAAATTCCAACCAAACCTCACTCGAAAGTCCAAAATGTAAAATAAATAGAATAATGCTTTAATAAATGGGGAATAAGAAGAGCAAGATGATACCAATCAGAATAAAAGTGTGAAAAGGAAGATTAAGAGATATAAAGGAAAATTTATATAACAAAGGAGAGGGAAGGTTTAATGTAAAGAACCTAAGGGCCAATAAATAGAAGAAAAATAAAGAGGGACAAGGGGAGAATTTTAGAAAAAAAATAACAAAGATGGAAAAAAAAAAGGAAGTATTGACATAAATTGAGAATAAATATGGCTTTTATGATAGCTTCTCTGATAATACTCGGGGAATAATGGGGATTTTGGTTTGGTCAAAACATATGAGGTGCTTTGATTTGTGGGAATATTCGGTGATAGATGATTTTGTAAGATGATTGTGGAAAATGTTTAATATATGTTCCTTAAGACGGGTTTTGATGGATTGACCAACTTAGCTTATATAGGACTTGTCACATTCGCTGGGAATTTGGTAAACCCCTTGTCCAAGCATTGGGTCAATTTTTTTAACACTTTTGAAAAGTTATGTAAGGTTTTTATGGGGTTTGAAAATAATTTTAATGTTCTTTTTAGATAAAATCTTGGAGATGTGATCAGTAAGACTGTGAATGTAGGGGAGCGAAAAATGCCAACACTTGTTATTTTAGAGAATCAAGGTATGGCAAGAATTACATATTCCATTCAATCATTACATAATCAATACATAGAGGCTCAACAAGAGCATCATGTCACTTAGAAGAATTGAAACTAGGTGGACAGGGTAACAATCATTCTTCCCAACCACCCAAGCTACATCTAATAGAATAGTAACTAAAATAACCATTGGCTAAAAAAAATACAGTAAAAATAATATCAAACCCCATAACTTTATTCCTATTCTACTTCTTATTCTTTAATATTCTTTTTAAATTTCATCCACTTTATTGAAACTAAAATAAAACCATATTTTCTTACTTACCTTCATCATGAAAGTCATTTATATCACAATCTCTTTAAATTTCATTTAGGAAAAAATTATCCCACCCCTTTTCTTAATTACTTTTCTCCATATGAAATTGGTTGATGACATAATCTTTATCATTCAATTCAACCTTGCTTCTCAGGTGGAGTTGAGGATATTTAGGTTGGGGATGGAGTGACCTACTCCAAAACAACTGGCTTGCAATTTGTTGATGACATAATCTTTATCATTCAATTCTTGCTTTTCAAATGGAGCTAAGGATATTTAGGTTGGGGATGGAGTGACCTATTCCATCTTAAGTGGAATTGAGGAGACTTGGGTTGGGTTTGGAGTAGGACTAACCTACTGCAAAACAACCAGACACTTGGGTTGGAGATGGGGTGACCTATTCCAAAACAAGTGCATTTAAGAAAGGTCTAGGTTTATTCGTTTAACAAGTCTTAAGTAAGGTATAGGTTTATTCATTTAACAAGTCTTCTTACTTAAGAGTTTATTTATTTATTAATATTATTATAACGAGAAGACATTACTGTGTCCTTATTCTTTACTCTCTCTAACTTTCTTGTCATTAAGGTTGGATCGACTTTGGCATGGGAACTCAAATCCTTATTCGATGTTGTCGCAACAAGGAGCTTTTATACATCCATCACTTACTTGTGTTTTCGTATAATTTGAAGATAACTTTTTTTTAATATTAATAAATATTGAATATTGAAAAGATAAGTTTTTTTAAGTAAATAATACATTATAAAGAATATATACTTTGAACATAACTTAAATGTTAGAAAATAAATATTATAAAATTTATATTTATTTTTATAAAACTTGATTAGAAATTGAGATAATAAACTAAATTTAAAAAAATTCATATATTTAATTAATTTGATTACAAAGTGAAATAGTAAAACAAAAAATATATAAAGAAATTAAATTTAGAAGTTTATAAAAACTTATTTCAAATTAAGTAGATATACATCTTGGAAATTCAATCCATATATTTGGCGAAACGAGAAGAGTCTTTGACTCTGGTTTGTGCTTGGGAGGACCTGGGTTTGTTCTTGAATTGCAGGATCGTGAAACCCTTTGTTATTTTACAGTCGCTCCAAGATCTAGAATCAACGCATTTGAATTTTCTGATTGATCTTAGCTGCAAGAAGATTATGATTCCGTTGAAGCGAGAAGAGCCTTCGGTTTTAGCTCGTTCTTCGGAGGAGTTTTTGAATAGTAGGAGCATGAGCTGCTGCTATTGAAGGCAGAGTGGATCCACGAGCAAAGAGACTGCGACCTTTTGCAGGAATTTTGGAAGACTATGGTCTTGATTGAATGTACTACGATCCTCCAATTGTGTTTGACCGTGGTAGTTTGTTGATTTGATCTGGTAACCCTGGGTGCCGAGACCAGTTGCTCTGGTGGATTGCGCTATTGAAGGAAGATTTTTGTTGTTATTGATTTTCTTTATCAAAAGTTATTCATAGTGAAGTAGATTGGTGCTCTTAGACTTCTCTTATGGATGTCGGAGGGTAACCTCCTCCTCCTCTTCCACTTGAATTAGATGCCTTTAAACGATTGGTTGCATCCTATGGCAAGAGGAAAGGGTGTCCAAATATGCAGAGATTTGTGAAGAAAGCAGACATTCCCTCTGTTGAATTTCCTGTTGAATGGACATGTCGAACGACATTAAATCTAGTTGAGTGAGGGCTTATCGAGCAATTTTCAGGTCTCTGGCCTTCTCCTAAGGCTATTGATGGATGGGTTCAACGAAATTGGATTCCCTTGGTAACTGAAGGTATTCGAAACCACATGGTTGGCATAAGATATTATGTTTTTGTTTTTTATTCAACTGAGGATCGTGACCTTGTTTTTCAAAATGGCCCATACTTCATGGGCCCTCAGGGGCTCTATTTGAATGAGTGGACTCTGGATTTTGCTCCTGCCCAAGATGTTCCGCTTGTTGTTCCTGTTTGGGTAAAGATTCCTCACTTACCTTTACATTGCTGGATCTCAGAATCTCTGGAAACCATTGGGAACAAGCTAGGAAAATATATCGATAGGTAAGAAAGACAAGATCAATATTTGTGTGCAAGATTATGCGTTGAAGTAGATTTGGAGATAGGGCTGCCTGAGGTGATCAATTTAATAGTAGTTGAATGGTCTCACATCCAGGAGCTAGATTACGAATAACTTCCTTTCAAGTGTCGTTACTTCCATTGTTACAGTCATTTTTCCCAAAATTGCAAGAAAAAATCAGAAGAAGACCTTGAAAAAGAGAAGGTTGATCAATGGACTCAAGTTCAGAAAACATGTATTTCCATCCAGAACAATAGAAAGAAAGGAAAAGAAGGAAAGACTAGGAATGGAGCCACTGCAGATGGAAAGAGTCTCTTTAAAACTTAGGCTGTAGAAAATCCCATTGCTTCATCCAATCATTTTGTTGTTTTAAGTTCTTCTGAAGATATTCATGTTCTTGAAGAGGGTGAAATGTAATTCTTAATTGAGAAGGATGAAGAAGTTGAAGTAAACACCAAACCATTGGAACAATCTGGAACAACAAATTCTGAACTACCTAGTGTAGGTGAAATCTTGCAGGAAAATCATTCTTCTCCAAATGGAGCCAATCCTTCTCCATCTTATGCAGAAATAATAAAGAAGAAACCGATTGACAATTCTGGCTCTTATGAAGAAGATTCTATTGAGAAAATCTCCAAAAAGGCAGACAGGAAGTCTTGAAATGAGGCTAGAGAAGAAGAGGCAGAGAGATTAAAGATGCAGGGCATCCAGTCCATAGTTGAAATGTCACTTGGTAAAAGCAAGAGGACAAGACCCCCAAAGGGAGTAATAACTCCCTCTCTTTTAGGTAAATAATGCAGATCCTCTCTTGGAATTGAAGGGGTTTTGGGAATCCAAACAAACCAGAAGTGGTTAAATATTTAATGAGAATGGATTCTACCAATATTCTTTTGCTCTGAGAGACAAAGATAGAAGAGGAATCTCTTCTATTCTTAAGCATAAAAAAGTGGAAAATAAATGATGGTAAGGTAGTTAGCGCACGAGATACTTCTGGGGAACTTGCAACCTTATGGTGCGAGGACAAGTTTCTTCTGAAAAGCTCCCTTGTTATCCAACACTGGATTTATACAGAACTTCAACATATTTCAAGTAATATCTCCATGGCTCTTTTCAATCTTTATGTCCCAATAAATTTTAAGGAAAAAAAAGAATGTTGGAATTCTTTATCAGATTTCTTAGAAATCTATTCTCCTATAAATATAACAATGGCAAGGGATCTCAATATAACTTTATACCCTAAAGAGAAAAAAGGTGGAGTTCGTGGCAAGGATCCTTTTCAAGAATCAGTGGAGTCTTTGATCCAAGCTAGCGTTCTTATTAACTTTAAACCTAAGAAAGGTCATTTCACTTGATCCAATAATAGAGTAGGTGCTGCCAATATCTCTGCTCGTCTTGACAAGTTTCTGGTTCAAAGTTCCCTGGTGGAGGGGAAATTCATAATCTCAACCAAAATTCTACCTAAATTAACTTCAGATCATCGCCCTATTTCTGTGATGTTCAAAGAAGAGAAAGATCTTGGTCCAATCTTGTTCCATTTTAGTCCACTTTGGATTGAGAGAGATGGCTTTTGGGAAACAGTGACACAATCATGGACCCAATATGTAGAAGGATCCCCCAGCGTTGTTTGGGAGCAGAAACTTAAGAGCACTAAGTATGCATTGAAATATTGGGCAAAAAAATCTCTCATTACTTTGATGAGCAGTAGGGAAGAGAAAGTGCGGGAGTTAGTAGAGATTCAGTTAGGAATGGAGGAAATTGAAATTACCAAAGCTCAGCCTATTCTTGAACAATCCGCTCAAATTAAAACCTTTCGCTCTTTTCATCAAGAAGAGGAATACCTTAGGCTGAAGTCTCGTAGTCTTTGGTTGTAAGCGGAAGATAAAACCACATCCTTCTTCCACTGACAATGCAGATCTACAATTTCACGTAATCATATCTCGAAAATCTTCATAGGCGAGGGGGAAATCATTAAAGGTCATGATCAATTAAAACAGGCTGCACGAAGGCATTTTCAACACTTATTTCAAGAGGATGGAATCTCTGATGGTGAAGTGACTGATGATTTTTTGACTAATGTCCCCTCTATTGTCAATTCAGAGGGTAACACTGGTCTAATGAAGCCCTTCTCTGAAAAAGAAATTTTGGATGTCATCTAGGCAATGGAGCCAGATAAAGCTCTTGGGATGGATGGATTTTCCTTCCATTTTTATAGAGTTTGCTAGAAAATTATAAAAATTGATCTGCTCTGCATGGTGACAACCTTTCAAAAAAAGCTAAAGTGGGAGGATGTACTAATTCTAATTTTCTTGCTTTAATCCTAAAGGAAGTTAATACTGCATCTTTTGATAGGTTTCGACCTATCTTGCTATGTAATGCCTCCTATAAGATCCTTGCTAAACTTTTAGCTAATTGACTCAATCCTTTTTCAGGGAATTTGATCTCTCCTCTTCAGGGGGGTTTTGTAAAAGGTAGGCATCTAGTCGATAATGTAATTCAAGTCCAAGAATCCCTCCATTCCAATTTTCAAAGGAAGGAGAAAGGGATGTTAATCAAGATGGATATGAAAAATACCTTTGATCGAGTAAAGCTCTCCTTTCTCTATCAAGTCCTTCTCTCTTTTGGTGATAGTGTTGAGTTTGTTAACTTGATAAAAGCTTGCACAGATAGACCCTTGGATAGCACCTCTTGTCAATAGTAGACCTTCAGATTTTTTCCAAGCTACAAGAGGACTCCGCCAAGGACGTCCTTTGTCACCTTTCCTCTATATCTTGATGGCAGAACCTCTTAGCAAAAATATTACAGTCGAAAAGGAACCAGGTTATATTCCAGGAATTAAGACAACAAGGGGAGTGGATCCTATAAATCATGCCCTCTTTGTGGATGACTCACTCCTTTTAGGAGGGGCCTCATTAAAGATTGATCAGGCCTTTAATGAAATTCTTCCAAATGTGTTTTTAATTTCAGGAGCTCTGATCAACAAAAATAAAAGTGTTGTCTATGGTTGGAATGCAGATCATCCGACAATACTTCGAATAGAGCATTCCTTGGGTTTCCTTAGCTTTGATAAGTGGGAGAAGATAAAATACCTGGTATTACCTCTAACCCTTAGACCAAGTCTTCCTTCACTTTGGTTTGAAGTTATAGCTAAAATAAAAGCAAAAATTGCATCTTGGGGTGGATAGTGGTTAACCAAGGCTGGAAATTTGATTTTGATAAAGGCTGTCCTATCAACCCTTCCCATATTTCAATCCTCTCTATTGCTTTCTCCCAAGTCTATCACGTCTCATATTTCCAAACTTTTGCGATACTTTCTTTGGAATGGCGGTAAAGGAAATCAGAGTAAGATGCACCTGGTAAGTTGGGACATTCTCAAAAGACCTTTAATGGAAGGTGGACTGCAGATTTGTGACCCTAGCTTAGCAAATCCAGCTATGGGAGGGAAAATCTTTTGGTAGTTGTTTGCAGACATAAAGCATCCGGTAAGCAAGATTTTTTGGATGAATATCTAAAGAGAGGTTCTTTGAGAAACTTAAAAGAAGAAAACACCCCTCAAGGTACACCAATATGGAATTTATGCAGAAAAGGAATAGATCATATTCAACATCAGTTATATAGAATCCCTGGCAATGGGGCGAGGATCTTACTATGGGGAGATAGCATCCTAGGGAACCCCCCTCTCTCTTCCTTAATTTTGTTAAATCCAATCATGTTATTATTTGTCAATAAAGTATGTATTCAGCTTGCAAATATATGCTCTTGGGATATTGATGGGAATTGGTCAGATTGGTCGCTTCCAGAGCTTCCAGAACCCCTTTTGCCATTAAAAATTTGTTGATCTCCATGCTCTCGGGTTTAGCTCCCGTTCATCGCTCCTCCAAGGACAAATGAGGGTGGGGATGTTCTGGTTTTTATTCTGCAGCTCAAGTATTTTCTGTTATTCAATCTCCCCATCCATCTTTGTTTCCTCTGACATTGTGGAAAGAAGTTTGGTCATCATTCAGTCAGCCCAAGGTAAATTTTTTCACTTGGCTTCTCGTGCATAAACAAGTGTTGACATGAGAAAATTTGTTAAACCATGGGTTCAATCGGCTGTTCAAATGCATCCTATGTAATTAAGCCTTCGAAACTTCAGATCACGTCTTCAATGACTGCAGTTTCATTCAGAATGTGTGGGGAAGGGTCCTTCAAAGTTTGAAAGTCTCTATCCCTTTTCAAATCGATGTTGTTTCTTTCTTCATCAATTGGAAAGATCGAAATCCTTTCAAACGAAATCAAAATTCAAAGTGGAATAAAATCTAGCAATCTATGCCAAAATTCTTATGGTGGACGTTGTGGATTGCTAGAAATGAGTGGATTTTAAACAATAATTATTCGAAGTCAACAAACGTTGTTTTCAAAGTGAAAGCATTCATTATGGAAGCTGCTGGAAAATTGAGTGTTTCCTCTCTACCTCCTGAAGCAGACACGTGGCTAGGTTCCTGTTTGACTGGTGAAAGGAGGGCAACGATTAAAAAACCTATCCCTATTCAATTCTGGCGATTGTGAGACAATGCATCAGTTTCATCATTGTGGTGGAAGAGGAATGCAATTCCCACTATATTCTTTGATGGAGCGTCCAAGGGAAACCCCGGGGTTGCTGGTGTAGGTGGAGTGATTCTTTCTTTGGATAGATCTAGTGAAATATGTTTCAGTTGGGGTTTAGAGAAATGAAAAATGCTCGAACAATCAAGCAGAATGCTATAGTCTTCTTAAGGTATGCCATATAGAAAAACATATTGGATATAAGAAAATCTAGATATTCAATTCAAAGTTGTTGATCAAACTGTTGAATTCTGACGATCATTTTAGCAATCCTTCATTGAATAAATCCCTCCAGAGAGTTTGAAATACACTGAAAGCCTTTGACATGGTAGTTTCATATCATATTCTGCGAGAGTTGAATAAACAAGCAAATTATCTGGAAAGTAAATCCTGTTTGCTCTCCTAAGGAAGCCTCAACATTAATGGAGAATCCAACTCATTTCACCCGTTACCTTAATCGAGGTTCATCACGGTGTGATCTGATAAGAATTATTTTCAATACCAAGTGTTCTGTAAAAATTTTGATCTTGTCGAAGTAGAAATTTTGCTCTTTGTGTAATTGGTTGATAAGGCAATAGCCCAACCAATCTTGTAATTTTTCAAAAAACAAAAAAAATTATTCGTTTGAGTTAAAAAAAATAGATATGCATCGTACCTTCCCAACAAATTTATAATCCCAATATATAACGAAATAACATGAAATATTTTTCTCATTTGAATTCTTTATTTTATAGTTCTTATAAGCTTGGAAGATAAAAGTATGTGATTTAAATTCATTTTTATATAATAAATATGATTTTTTGATCACATGGAATCCAGTGGTTGCCAAACTCAAGGCATATCGTACGTGTGTTGGTATTTTAGTGGAAGGTGTTTTTGAGGGCTTTGATCTTTCCTTTTCCTGTCTGAATTGTTATGGTCCTCATATTAACCATGATTTTTTTTGGAATGAGGTGGAATCAAGGGGTTTTCTTAACATCCTTAACTTGATTTTAGTAGGTGACTTGAACTTTACTCTCTCTGATACAGATATTTGGGGCTCGAGGGCCCGTTCGGATCCTTTGGAATCCTTTTTTCTTCAGATGTTTGAGCGAAATAATTATGCTGACCAAAATTGCTCCTACTTGGAGGAATTGCAAAGTGGGGGATATGGGGACTAGAAAGTTTCTAGAAAGGTTTATTTTGTCTGATTCACTCATTGAGTCATTGGAGCGGTTTCGTTCTTGGGTGGTTCCTTCGACCATATCAGATCATTATCCCATTTGTCTTCGGTTTGTGGAAGGGGTCGAGAGACCTAATTACCCATTTAAGTTTAATCACTCTTGGCTCAGGGAGTCATATTTTATGTCTATGGTCATATCTTCGTGATATGGGATTCAGACTCCATGTGATTCTGATGCTATGAAAAGACGGGTGTTAAAATTTAAGCAGCTAAAAAAGCTCGTGGTTGATGGGGAGATAGATAAGAAGCTTCAGTTTGGTCTGAGAGTTAGAAGGTATTGAGCAACATATTCAAAATCTCCTTGGACAGTGTCCTTCTAGTATTCTTACTGGGGAAGATACCCTTATTCTTGTTGAGCTAAAGTCTAGAAATGAATTCTTGTTGGAACACGAGGCTTTGACTTGGAGGCTGAAGAGTAGGGTTGTATGGCTCAAATAGGGGGATGCTAACACAAATTTTTTCCACAGTTATGCAAATTCTAGGTGCAATATCAATTCGATCTGGGACTTGAAGGATGAGCATGGGTAGTGGTACCATTCTCAAGCTAAGCTTAATTTTGAAACAATTAATCACTTCTCTAACTTGTTTAAGGATAGTGGGGATGCTCGGATTTCAAATCAACTTAAAGTCATTAAACATTTTCCTTTTGTTTTTTCAGATGAAGAAGTTGTTGATATTGGGTGTGAGGTTACTCTCAATGAAGTGGAATTTGTCCTTAAATTCTTTATTAAGGACAAAATCCCAGGACCTAATGGATGGTCCATGGATTTTTTCCTTTCTTTCTTTGATCTAATTGGCTTGGAGTTGTTGGAAGCTATTGGACAGTCATGCACTAAGTGTATGTTTCAAAGGCCCTTAACACCACTTTCCTTACCCTTATTCTGAAACGTGATAAGTTGGAATTCTTTTCATATTTTCGCTCTATATCTTTGTGTAATCTTGATTATAAGGTCATTTCAAAGATTATTGCCAACAAATTGAAGCCTAAATTAGTTGATGTTCTTTCAAAGGAGCAGTTTAGGTTCCTTGGAAATAGAAAATCCTTTAGGTTGTTAGGATTACCCATGATTGTTTGCATTCCATCATGATGAAGAATTTTGATGCTTTAATTCTCAAGATAGCCTTATTAAATCCTATGATAGAGTTAATTGGGTGTTTTCTTATATTAATCCTTTTACAGATTGGGTTGACTTTAGAGATCACTAATTGGATTATGGCATGTGTTACCTCATCATGTTTTGTGATCCTTATTAATGGTTCACCATTGAAATTCTTTTCAACTACTAGGAGCCTGAGGCAGGGATTCCCCTTATCCCCACTGCTCTTCCTTCTTATTATAGAGGGTTTAATCCTTTTGATTAATTATGTTAAAGATGAAGACATTTTACTTGGTATCATTTTTTCTTCTTCGATCTCTATTACCCACCTGTTGTTCGTTGATGATGTGGCTATTTTTGGTTCAGGTACTATTGAGGAATGGGAATGATTTACTTCCATTCTTAATATTTTTTGTTCAGCTTCGGGTATGTTGATTAGTCCTAAGAAATCATGTTTCTTATAGCATGGGATGAAGGATGTGGTGGTGACTTAGATTTGGCTTATTATGCCCTATAAGTTGGAAGACTTGGAGAGTGGTTCCAAATACTTAGGGTATTGTATGAAACCAAACATTTATCGTATTAATTATTGGAGGTGGTTGTTTAAAAAGTTTGAAAAACATATTTGTCACTAGTCTTATCGTCTCCTTTCATTAGGAGGTGGAGTTACACTCATTCGTTATGTTTTGACTGGAATACCGATCTACTGGCTAGCATTCTTGATGCTTTCATGAAGCATTTGAGACAATGTATGTTTAACTTCCTTTGGAAAGGTGTGGCCTTAGGTAAAAAAATTTAACTCGTCAATTGTGAGAATATTGCTAAACCTTCTAGTTTTGGAGGTTGGGATATTAATAAACTTTATTGGTTTAGTATGGCGCTACACTTGAAAATCATGTGGATGGAATTTTTTGGTAATGGCTTGAGGAAATATGTTATTAAAGAAAAATATATTCATAATTTATCCTTGATTCAGTGGCCGAGGGATGCCAATAACTCGGTTCAAGGATCCTCACTATTTTGGAATGGTTTAATGAGGGGTTTTTCTTGGATCAACAAAGCTTTGAGTTGGAAAGTGGAGAATGGATATTCTATTAAAATTGGTGTGGATCTTATTGTTGGCCTAGAACAAGCCTCTTTTATATCACCTGATTTGGTCTTGTACCTCAATGATCTTGATTTTTTTGTGCTAAATTAGGTTCGTAACTTGGGAGATATAGGGACCCATGATTCATATTGGCTTGAGCCTGTTGATTTGTAGTTAGATGGTCCTTGGAGTAGGGAAACAGATTGGTTCATTGCAAACTTTAATAGGGATGACACAAGACTGATGGAGGATGAGGATTCGATGGTGTGGGATTTTAATAAGAGGAATTGTTTTGTTTCAACAAAGGAAGCCTATAAATTCATTGTTCAGTCTCTAGTGGTTCTGATGGTGGATTGGTGGCATATAAAATTATGGAAATGGAAAATTCCCATGAAGTTAAAATGTTTATTTTGGTTATGCTATGAAAATAAGCTTATTACATGGGACAATTTGGAAAAACAGGGATGGATGGGCCCCAACAGATGTTATATATGTTGTATGGAGGATGAATCTATTAACCACATCTTTATTGTCTATCCGTTCAGTCAAACAATCTGAAGTGTTGTTTCATTTTCACTTAATTTTTCTTTCAGTTGGCACTCGCGCTCTATGGCGTCTAATATGTCGGATTGAATTAGAAATGAAAAGGACTTTCTCTATATTTTGATCTTCTATTGTTGGGTTATTTGGAGGGCCATGAACAAGTTGATATTTGAAGACAAGCTACCTCTTATTCATCATTGTTGTGTTTCCATCATTGGTCTCCATAAGGACTCTCTAGTGCCTAAGGCTTCTAAAACTATTATAAATATTGGCTCTCCTCCGTATTTTGTTTTTCCAATTGGTCATTTTGATGGGGTTGCAAATGAAGGTGACTATGGGGTCAACATGCTCTTGACAATTATTGGCTATGATTTTGTTCAGTTGAAGATGGGGTGTGGGCATGGTTCTGACATGCATGTTGAACTCTTAGCATTGTGGGGGATATTGTTTGTTGCCTCCTCATTTGGGATCCAATCCCTTTCTCTTTATGGGGATTCTAAGGTGGTTGTAGATTGGATCAAGAATCTGTCACTCGTGTAGGTTATGGATTTGGAACATTGGTATTCTCGCATCTCTATGTTATTGCGATCCTTTGATTCATACTGCATCAACCATATTTATCGAGAACACAATATGGTTGTTGATTATCTTTCAAAGGCGACGATATCAGTTTCTACATATACTTTGATTATAGAATATTTTTTGGAAGGGGAGAAAATATTTGAAGGCTCATTATAGGCCTTCTCATTATAAGATGATGTGTCCTTGTAAGAAAGGTTTTTTGGGTAAGACTCAGCATAAAGGGAGAATCTTGTTTTGTGGAGGCCTTCTCTTTTGTTTGTAGACTGTCCATGGTCATTTAATGCTACAATTGTCATTATTGTATATTTTCATAACTATCATAGTTTTTTTTATAGTCATTTGAAACATTGCATATTCGATATGTACTCAACAAAGTTTTATTGTTACCTTTGATTCTATTGAATATCAAGGAACTGCTTTTTATGCTTGAAAAAAAAATCTGAATAATAAAAGTATGTGATTCAAATTCATTTTTATATAATGTATATAAACCTTCATCCTAAAGTATGTGATGATGTGTATGAGAAACTCAATCTTTCATTTTTAGATTATAAAGAAAAATTAAAATTAAAATAATGATAAACTTACTTTATTTTAATTAATTTCAATATATATATATATATATATATATATATATATTATTTTGTAATTAAAAATTAATGCTATAAAAATATATAAATCAATTGAACTTTTTTTTTCCAGCATAAAAAGCATACTTTTGTTATTCATGATTGAATGAAAAAGTACATATCCTTCCAAAAACAGTCTTATGAGCAACCTTTTGACAGCCATAGAAAAAGTGGTCAAAACCATACATCAAGATGAGTCTATAGTCAATCCAAAATGACATACATTCAAGAAACTGAAATCCCATGACCAAAAACCGGAATAGGATCCTTTTCAGAGACATACTCAAAGATCACAGGAAATAGGTTCAGAAGATTAAACATAAAAATCATTGATGGAACCCGAGTCGACTTGCAGATTATCCAAAACTTCTTCCCAAATTAGTACACCTGCTTTTCCATCCAAAGTTGCCTTAGAAAGTTGATCTGCTAACTGATTATGTTCTCTGAAGATATGTTGGAAATTGATGCTACAATTTTTTTATCCTTTTTTGAATCATATAGCACCAAGGTGCTAGGGAGATCACTTTGAGTTTGTAGTCACTTAAAGCCTATTTAATGGTGACCCTTGAATCGCCAAATACCTGAAGAGTCACAATGCCAAAAATTGAAGCAACTTTACACAAGCACCAGAGGGCTAGTAGCCCTACTTTCATGTTTGTACTAGTTCCACAATGTAATTTAAATTTGAAGGTGTGAAATTTTTTAATCAATCAAGCTACCCCCACAACACATAAGCCATATTTAGCTGCATCATCGAAATAGCCTACAACATCATTAAACTAAGTGTCCTTCAAAATTTTGGGCCTAGAAACTACAACATACTTTCTACTAAACTCTTCATTCAACTTTAATACATGATTGCAGATACTATTAGATCCTAGGTGGTGATCTTAAAAATTACAAGCATTCCTAACCCTCTATATTTTCTAGGAAATAGTAACAAATAGAGAATAAAAGTTTTTACCGGTATTGTACCAATGGAAGACACAATTATCAAAGTTCTCTCCCTCCCAAACTTGAGAGATATTTAGTAGAAGATAGATATTTTTCCATATATCAAGAGTAAACCTACATCTTGTCATCAAACGATCAGTGATTCAAAATCCTTCTTGCACAGAATACAAAGACTATGCCCACGCCAACCCCTCTTTATCAAATATCCTATGTATTCATGCATTTTTGAAGAGGCAACCACATAAAACACTTAATTTTTAATGGAATCATCCATTTCCAGATAAATTTGAACCACCATTTGTGAGTTGAATTGAAAGAAGTATGAACTATGGCATGATAAGTAGATTTTGCAGTGATGTCTCTAGTCTATGTATTTGCTGACCAAGTAAGAGTATCCTCTTTAGTTGAAATTCTACAACCAACAAGGTTCAAATTATTAATATAAGCCTCCCATTCATAAGTTGAATCATGGACCAACCCCAAATCCTTTGTTGTAAACAAATAAGAACAATCCATGTTTCTCCATAAAGGTCTTCTGATGTGGACAAGAGTGAAGTAACCAATGTCATCCAGATAATTTATAATGTGAGTTGAGATTTTATAATATTCACCAAGACCGATGATAAGGTCAATTCCAACCATCACATTCCTACCATTCCCAACTTTCCAACAAAGATTCAAACCAATCATGTGATAAATTTTTAAAAATCCCTTCCATATAGGAGAGATATTCCTGGAGACCTTGAGAGGCTTCCTTACCCAGTCAAAGAGGTTAATTTTTATATACTTCCCTTTCAAAATTAAAAACTAGAGGGTATTGCCTATCAACCCCGTCCATAAACTTGTCATTCTTAAAGCAACACTAAACCAAGTTAATTTTTTTATACCCCATCCTCCCCATTCTTTTGGCAAAGAAAGCTTTTCCCATCCAACCATAATAAGCTTACCACTTTTAAAGCCCCCCATCCATAAAAAGTTGAAATTGTATCTTCTCAATAGATTGATAACAGAGAAGGGGACCTAGAGAAGTGAAAACCAATATACTGGTATGCTTAGGTGGACATACTTGATAAGGGTAAGCCTTCCACCGATGGAAAAAAGTATAAAGGTCCAAATTTTTATTCTTCTTTCAAACTTTTCAAGTAGCCAATGCCAATCTTGAACTCTGTAGTGATTAGGTTTCAAAAAATAACCTAAATATTGGAAACTAGATTCCAATTCACAAGTTTTATATGAGAGAATAGAAGTGATACCATCTAATGTATCCTTATCTAGTTTGCTATGGGAAAACTAGATTTTTTGATACTAATAGACATACCAGAAGCCTTGCAGAAAATACCGACGATCTCTTTAAAACACTGCCATTCATCCAAGGAATCCATACCAAACATTAGAACATCATCTACAAAAAGTAAATGGGTAGTAGAGAGGTCCTTACATAATTTAATTCCTTTCACAAATCCTTTTGTCTTAGCATCAAGAATAAGTTTGCTTAAACCTTCAATGGTGAGAAGAAATAACAGAGGAGAGAGTGGACAACCCTGACTAATCTCTTTTCCACTTTTAAAGAAGGCTGATGCAGTACCATTGACTAAGACAACAATTTGAGTAGATGAAACACAAGCCATTATCCAATTTACAACCGACAGAGGCATGCCAATTTGAATAAGAACTAACCTTAAAAAACCTAGTCCACTTTGTCAAAATATTTTTCCAGATCCATATTTAGAAGAAGAGCCCTCAATTTCTTTTGCTTAATAGAATGAACAACCTCATGTGTTATCCCGATGGCTTCCACAATTTTCCTATCATATAGAAAACCAAACTGCTAACAAGATAAAGCTTTTGATAAGAAAGGTTTAATTCTATTTGCAATAATTTTTTAAATGAGCTTGTAGAGCAAATTACAAAGGGCAATCAAACGAAAATCAGCAAAGCAATCTAGTTTATTACATTTGGGAATCAAAGTGTTGAAGGTGGAGTTTAAATCTCCAGAAACAAAACCTTCAGTTCTAGAAAAATCAACCAAAGCAAGCAACTCTTCTCCCATTATATCAAAGAAGTCGAGAAAAAGTTCAACAATCCACCCGTCAAGGCCTGGACTTTTTTCCTTTTTAAACTGCTTTAAGGCTTCCTGAACTTCCTTTAGAGTCACCTGATTCTCCACAAGAATTTTGTCCTCTTCAATGAAGAAAGCAGAGTAATACTTAATAGTTTTAAGTTGTGCTTCCAATGAAGTTTGTCCACCCCTTTTAAAAATCCTATCAAAACAGTTTTTTGCCAAATTCTGGAGTTGATCTTGACCTTTCACAAGGTTTCCATTTTCATCTACTAATTCCCAGATAGAGTTCAAATTTCTTCTGTTTGAGGCAAAAGAATGAAAAAACCTAGTATTATTATCTCCCAGACTTATCCAAACAACTATGCTTTTAAGCCTCCAGTCTTTTTCATCCTGCTTAAGAATCAAATCCTTCTTCTTTTTAAACTCTTTAGATAATACGACATCTTCTTCTGAAATTGAGCAATCATGGTTCTTTAACTGTAAATTTCTGATTTGTTTATCAAGAAAAATAAAATCTTCCCAGTCTTTTTCTTTCTTGGTTTTGATCCAACTTGTGATAGCTTCTTTAAAAAAATTTAACTTTGTAACCATAAGATGCATAGGATTGTTATCCTCATCATCATTGAGAATTAACCAATTATCATGAACAAATGTACATAAATCTTCATTTTCAAGCCAAGAACTATTGAACTTGAAAAGAAAATTATGTTTAGGAGTAGTTCCCTCAATTTGCAGGAAAATAGGCCAATGATTAGAAAATTTGTTCATCCCCACCCAAGTTCTATGTCTTTGAAAACTCTGAACCAAAGAAGCTTTGATAACAAATATGTCCAGTCTCTTAAGAATACCTTCCTTCCCACATATATCATTAGTCCAAGTTGGTTCCAACACTGGGGGAACGATATCAACTAAATCAAACCTTTCCAGAAGATCTTTGAAATAAAATGCCATCGTATCTAGTTTGGCATTTTGTCCCCAAATCTCAGCAAGAGACATGATGAAATTACGATCTCCTACCAAAATAAGTTTTTCAGAGTTTAATAAACTTGAGTCTGATAAAGAGGCCCAAAAACCGTCTCTATTTTTATAAGGGGCATCGACATTCATAATTATTACGTCTAGAGCAATAAACCCCAATTTCCCTTCTAGTTAGATGCCCTGATTAGTTTTAAAAGGCCTCAGTTGAACAAACCTAAGATTCCAATAGGATAAGAGACCTCCCGACAAACCAGAAGCATTAACAGTGGACATCTCCCAACTAGGCAAAATGTTGGGAATTGTTTCAATGGCTATAGAAGCAGGACACATTGTTTCTTGCAGAAGAATAATAGCAGGGTTAGTATCCGAGAAAAGTTTGGTTAAGGCCCTAACCCTATCATCCCTACCTAAACCCCTTACATTCATTGAGAGAAATGTCATTAGATAACAATAACTTAGGAATTCTATGCTCTAAATTCCCCAAACAAAACAACAAGTACAATGGCTTCGTTTTCTGAAACCGCTACCTCTAATTTGACAGGTAAGGGTTTATAACTTAGCGGACTAGAATCCAAAAAAGAAGAAGATTTAGAATTTTTCTTTTTTCTAATGGTGACCTTTTTGGAAGCAAATGGACTGAAGAGAGTTGACCTTAGGGTTTGAAGATGGGTTCTTTAAATATATTTCAAGAGGTGCTTTGAAATCCTTAACATTAGATTGGTTATATCCACTTCTTTTAAGATTTCTGCATCTAATTCAAGGTGACTTGGCAAAACAGGGTGTGACTTATTACCCTTTTAAGCTAAAATGGCATCTAGAGAGAAAATAGTGGAGATCGGTTCAGATGGTAAGAAAGTCAAGGAACAATCCTTACAAGCCCTTTGTTCCAAGGAAACCTAAGAAGAATCAGTTTCAAAAAATTATATGAAATAATTAAGTTTAAATTTGTTATTATTATTTTTTAATAAATAAAAAATTAGTAAATATTTTTTATATTAATTGTTCTTAGCTTTAATTTTTAAAATAGTAATTCTCACTTTTAAATATATAATTTTGATCTCTTTTAACAAATGATAAGAAATGCATAATTTAACATAAACATATCTAATTAAATATTCTCTTTTAATGATGAAGAAAATTAAACGTCCACTTTATTTTACCAACCATTCAACTAATAAAACATAATACTTTATTAATATACTTTCAATAGTACAAATCTTTTTTATAGATACTTGTTTTCCAATTCCTGTACTTTGTTCATGTATTCATGGTTGTTATCTGAAAAGTTGTAACTCATAAATCCATATTAATATGGTACAAATAGCTAAATCAACTTTAACTTTAAAGTTGAAGAGACATTTAAACCTTCCATTCATAAATATAATTTTCTACATAATACATTGTATATGTGGTAAGCCTTTATAAGGTACGGAGGGATCGAAGTAATCATTGTGTTCAAAATGGTAAGACTTTTAATCAATGTGATCAACGTAGTACCCATAATTTAGAACTTTGCTTATAAGGTAGAGTGGAAGCTAATTGTAAACCCATCTAGTCTAACATTTTAAAAGTTATATATATATATATATATATAATTTGATTTTATAAAAAAAAAAAATTTAATAGGATGTATATTGGCGTGAGTTTTATGGTCAATATTGCATCTCTAATGCACCTTGGTTTAATACGAAATCAAATAAGATCTAGGAACAAAGTTGTATATTCCTTGCCTTATAGGGTTGAAACCCTGAATCCTAGGTAGCTTGGTTTTCAAAAGAAATGGTATATGCTTGTTATATTTACATTTGAATTTTGACTAATTGCATGTGTTTTCCATTTAGTTTGTAGACTATCTATCGTGTTTTTCATTTATTTTGCAGTCTAGTTATCTTGTAAGTAATGTAAATTGTGCTTTTAGATAGGGAAAGGTACTAATTGTAGTGGTAGTTTTCAATTTTCATGACTTAATTCAACGTACCGAGACATATGCACCCTAACTTAGATGCACGTGCATCTATAAGTTCCTGAGATACATTCAACTATTATATAAACAAGTAACGTGAGTGCTTGAGGTACTTGATACATTCAAATAGTATATAAAACCAGTAAAACTATAAAAATTTATTTTTATGCTATGAATTATCAATATTATAAACTACAACCTCAATAAACCATCATTCAATATTTTATGCCCATGTTAAAGATAGAATTTGCCAAGCGAGAAGATGAATGAACTGCCTGTATTAACTCATATTTTTATGCAATTTTTTTAATTGAATCCAATAACTCTTGTTTTCCTTCTTTTGAATAATAGTTAATGTCTTTAATAGGATGATGAATCAACGAAAAATTCAATGAGGAAGAAACAAAGGAAGCACAACTAGAAGACTTAGAAAATGATGAATTTGGTGAAAAGTTGGATATTGAAATTGACTAATGAACAATTTGAAGAATTAAAGACAAAACCTTTGAATGAAGATGAAGAAGAATTTAGTGACATGTGGATTGAAATTGATGAAAGGAAATTCCCCAACATGATATATATATCTATCTTTTTCACATATAAGCTTTGTCTTGATATTCAACTAAAATATTCTAATTCTAATTATTTTGATGGTAATGTAAAAAATTAAGAGGTTTCAATGTAGAAATAAACCTGCGTGGTACTACATATTGAAGTATGGTATAATCAATTACAATTTTTTTTTCTCACAGCTTGGCTGAGCCGTCGTGACCTCACGCGTTCCTTGGACTGATCACCCCTTTCTCAGAGCCTACCTAGTATGTAATGTTCCTAAAAGTGACATGCATGCAAACCCTAAAAATGGCATGCATGCAAACCCTAAAAGTGTCATGCATGCAAACCCTAAAGGTGACATGCATGCAAACCCTAAAAGCTATATAAGAAGATTAGTTGAACCAATAGGGATGATTGTTATTATTCATCTTTTTGGAGACAGGTTTGGAGAGCTCTGAGAGCTAATTAGGGTTGAGGGTGAATTCCTTAGCCAACATTGGGTTCGATGGCGAAATCTATCCACCCTAGTCAATTTGAACCGTAAAAGCTATATAAGAAGGTTAGTTGAACCAAAATGGATGATTGTTATTATTCATCTTTTTGGAGACAGGTTTGGAGAGCTCTGAGAGCTAATTAGGGTTGAGGGTGAATTCCTTAGCCAACATTGGGTTCGGTGGCGAAATCTATCCACCCTAGTCAATTTGAGAGGATAGATCATCCAGATCTATCACCGTACTTCAAACACAACACAGATTGTTAGAGAAATAAGCAGAGATGAAGTTCATGAGGATTTAGGGAAAAGATTAGCTTACAACACAACTAGGTGCATTCTTCAATGATAAGC
This sequence comes from Pseudotsuga menziesii, assembly GCA_001517045.1. Classification (NCBI taxonomy): domain Eukaryota; kingdom Viridiplantae; phylum Streptophyta; class Pinopsida; order Pinales; family Pinaceae; genus Pseudotsuga; species Pseudotsuga menziesii. The sequence goes on along the minus strand of LPNX010432440.1, from coordinate 387,009 downwards.
TAATCTATTCATATCAACTGCATGGTCTCGACTAAGGGCGTGAGCTTCAACAGTTCGTGGAAGAGAAGAACAACACATTCTTTTTGGGAGGTTGTATGAACAATATGAAAAACATGATTATCTAGGGCAGCCCATCATGCATAAAGGCAACGACCTCTATACTGTCACATATTTTCTCTATGAATAGCTATTCAACCTCACCACAACCATTTATTATTTGAAGGACCAAGACTGATATTTGAGGTAGCGAATCCTTGGATCTTTCTCTGCTAGGACAGCTAGATATACACATGAAACAAGGATAATTAAATAAGGGCAACATTAATCTATTCAAGCAACACGTCTCTGCTAAATGTGAAAGGTCACTTGAGAAGACCCAGTATGTCCATATCTCAATCAAATCTGATAATGCACTATATTCTGCCTGTACATTGCTTGTGAAATTAACATTGGGCATCATCCTATTTAGTTGGACATAGAGGTGGACTGTTGTAGTGTGATATTGTTATTGAGAAGACTGTGGCAGCGTGATATTCTTATTGAGAAGATTGTTACAGCAGAGAAGCAATTATCTCAGTGCTTAGGAAGGAATTCTTGTTCCAAATCTGCCCACGAACACTTCCAAGCATGTAATAGTGATCCTTTAATAAAAATATCAGACTTCTATTTATTGGTTAAACTTCTATTCAGATCTGATAATTTCCTGAATTTACATTATTTCTACGTTGTTGTTATTTATGGATATATATTGCAATTTTTATGAATCTCTGGGTTAAGTCTGATATTGGATACAAATACAGATCGTCACTGAGTATATATTAGCAAGTCTAGTATGATAAGGAACCCTGAATTATGTTGTGAAAGTTCCTAATAATAAACCCTATTCAAGCATTAAATCCTCATTTACAAACAAAACAAAGGTGAAGGAATGTATTGATCAGAGAAGTGCCAGGAGTCATCAACCAAAACACAAGAACAATCACAATAATCTATACCAGATTCAGTTTGGAATATTACATGGTAGCAGCCTCCTGGTGCTACGTTCTCTGGCTACATGGGCCCAGATGAGGGCCCCAAAGGCTCCTCTCCACTCGAGCTGGTGGCTTTTCAGAAACTCATAGCAAGCAGTGGAAAACGTAAGCTGAATGAAACTCAACAAAAATTCGTGTAAAAGATGGATATCATCCCTACAGTTTCCCTTCCAACTGAAGAAACGTGTAGATCGACTCTGAATCTATCATATTGGGGTCTCATTGGTCAATTCACAGGCTTGTGGCCCTCTCCCAAGGTGGTAGATGCATGGGTGCAAAGGAATTGAGGATCATTAGTAAAAGCTGGCATCATAAGCTATGCTGTATGCAGGGAATTCTTCATATTCGTGTTCGAAGAAGAAGAGGACATAAGCCTCATATTCATGAACAGACCCTACTTCATGGGTCCCCAGGGTTTATACTTGAATAGATGGACCCCATATTTTGACCCAACACAAGTTGTGTCGTCGACAGTCTCGGTGTGGGTGCGTCTTCCCCATTTACCACTTCACTGCTAGAATCCAAAGACTCTGGAAACCATTGGCAGTACCCTCAGGAAATATATAAATCACGTGGAGAGAAAGGATTAGTACTCTTGTGCAAGAATCTGTGTGGAGGTGGATTTGGAATTAGGGCTACCAAAAACAATCAATTTAATGGTCTCATATTGGTCACACATCCAATAGATGGACTACGAGCAACTCCCATTCAAATGCAGGTATTGCCATGATCATGACCACTTTGAGAGATAATACAAGAAGAAGGCTGAAGAAGAGGTAGAGAAAAACAATGATCAATGGACCGAGGCACAAAAATATACCTCGGCAAGGACGAATAATAGGAAAAAGGGAAAATAAACGCCAGGGGGAACTGATGTGCCAAAAGCAAGGCAGGAACAAGAGAAGGGACGCAAATATCAGCCAAGGAAAGAAACAGAGGAAAACCCCTTTGAAATTCGTAGGGAATTAGAATTCAACACTGAAACAGTAATAGAGGAGATCGAGCAGCAGCCCCCTCTCCCAGTAGTTGAGCAGGAAGTGCTAGACACACCCCATCTGAGATCTCCAGCTGGGATCTTCTCCTCGTCTTCCTACACTGAGATAGTAAGGAAAAAACCTCTGGAACCCTCAATGTCATCGAAGGATGAGTCATTCAAGAAACCATAAAAAAAATAGGGAGGAAATCCTCTAGGAAAGCTCGAGAGGAAGAAGCAGAGAGACAAAAAATGCAGGGCAACCAAGCCACACTTGAAATGGAAATGGGGATAAACACCAGAACAAGGCCTCCCAAGGGAGGCTCAACCCACCCTAATCTCAGCAAATAATGTGGCTGGTCTCTTGGAATTGCAGAGGGATGGGGAATCCTGTGAAACATGAAGCAGTAAAAGACCTCCTCAAAATAGAAACCCCAGAGATACTCATGCTCCAAGAGATCAAGATTGAAGGGGAATCCCTCCTTCAAATCAGCAACAAAAAGTGGAAGAAAAATGCAAGCAAGGCCATCAGTGCTAGAGGCTCCTTCGAGGGTCTAGCAACGTTGTGGGAAGATGAGGATTTTACTCTTGAAAGCTCCTTCGAAACCCAACATTGGATCTACACTTAGCTCCACCATAAAACAAGTAATCTCATTCTCTCTCTCTTCAGTTTGTATGTCCCTTTCCTTCAGTCAGAGAAGAAAGATTGTTGGCTAACTTTGGCATATTTCATAGAAATCTATACCCCTCGTGTAATAATTGTGGGAGATCTAAATCTAATTTTCGATCCTAAAGAAAAGAGGGGAGGGAACTACAGCAAGGACCAAATGCTCCCCTTGGTTGAGGACCTCATGCATCAGTGGGATCTTCTAGATATCAAGCCAAAATGAGGCCTATTTATATGGACAAACAACAGAGTTGGGTCAGATCATATAGTTGCCCGTTTGGACTGCTTCCTGGTTCAAAGTTTACTACTCGACCAGAGGGATATCTCCTCCAAAACGCTCCCAAAGTTGACTTCAGACCACAAACCTATCCTGCTTCAGCTGGAAGAAGAAGAGAACTTGGGGCCCATACCTTCAGATTCAGCCCTCTATGGATAGAAAAGGAAGGGTTTAAGGAAAAAGTAATCACAGCTTGGTCTACTTCAGTGAGAGGGCCCCCCTCCTTTGTATGGGAACATAAATTAAAAGCCACAAAGGTAGCTTTAAAGGATTGGATCAAGTATCCCATCAAGACCCCAACTAATCATAGGAAGGAGACTACCCAGATTCTAGAAAATATTCAAACAGATTTAGAAAAGAAAGACATCACCAGAGCAGATTTGGCTGAAGAGCAAGCAGCCCAAGCAAAATCTTATCTCTCTTTTCGCCAAGAAGAAGAGTTCTTGAGGCTGAAATCTTGATGCTTGTGGCTAAAAGAAGGTGATCATAACACATCCTACTTTCATAGACAGTGTAGAATGAGGCTGTCCAAGAATCATATCTCTGAAATCACCACATCAGATGGGACCCTGCACAAAGGCCATGACCAAATCAAGATTGCAGCCGAATCTCATTTTCAAATTATGTTCAAAGAAAATAATGAAGGAAACAAGGGTGCCTCCTATGATTTTCTTTCACACATTCCTCTCCTGGTTAGCAAGGATGATAATTCAGCTCTCTCAAAGCAAATTACAGAAGAAGAAATAAGCAATATAATTTGGGCTATGGAACCTGGCAAGGCCCCCGGACTAGATGGCTTCTCAATCCACTTTTATCATCAGTTTTCGGACATCATTAAGGTGGATTTCCTGAGAATGGAAAAATATTTTCAACAGAAATCCAAGGTGGGTGGAAGAACTAACTCCACCTTTCTCACACTGATCCCCAAAGAAGTGAATTCAAGCACCTTTAATAGATTCAGGCCAGTCTCACTTTGTAACTCATCCTATAAGATTCTGGCAAAATTATTGGCAAATAGAATCAAACCTCTTCTTGGGAAACTCATCTCTCCCATCCAGGGAGAATTCATCAAAGGGAGACACATCATCGATAATGTGATCCAGGTTCAAGAAGCCATACATTCGAGCTTCCACCAAAAGGTGCAAGGAATGATAATTAAGCTAGACATGGCGAATGCATTTGACCGGGTAAAACACTCATTCCTTTTCAAAGTTCTCCTCTCTTTCGGGTTCAGCTCTAATTTTGTCAATTTGATCAAAGCTTGCATAACAAAACCGTGGATAGCTCCACTTGTAAATGGCAGACCATCCAATTATTTCTAGGCCACGAGGGGAATCAGGAAAGGCTTCCCTCTCTCCCCTTTTTTGTATATTTTAATGGTAGATGCACTACGTATAAAGTTAGAGGCAGAGAAGAAGATTGGAACTGTCCCAGGCATAAGGACAGTAAAAGGCATAGAGCCAATAAATCACTCACTCTTTGTTGATGACTGTCTTCTCCTTGGGGGAGCTTCCATAATGATAACCAAAGCCTTCAGTGGAATTCTCCAAGACTTTTGCAGTATAACCGATGCTCTCATCAATAAAAGAAAGAGCGCGGTGTATGGCTAGAACACATAACAGAATGACATTCAACGAATTGCAAACTTCCCGTGCTTCTCGGGCTATGCCAGTTGGGATAAAATTAAGTATCTAGGGCTTCCCCTTACCTTGGGTCCTAACAGAGCTTCGTTATGGAATGATGTGCTGAACAAACTAAGATAAAAAACCAAGGCATGGGGAGGTCAATGGCTTAACAGAGCTGGAAAGCTAATGCTAGTAAAAGAATTTTTGTCCTCTCTACCAATTTACCAAGCTACCTTTATTCTAGCACCTAAATCGATTATGGATCAGTTCTCAAAATTAATCCGAGACTTCTTATGGCAAGGAGGTAATGGAAATCAAAAGAAATTCCATCTTGTAAAGTGGGACAATGTCAAGCTTCCTCTGGCAGATGGAGGTCTCCAGATTCGGGATCTGGCTCTAACAAACTTGGCTCTTGGAGGAAAAATACTGTGGAAATTGCACACAGACAACAATCATCCGGTTAGTAGAATTCTGAGACTAAACTATATAAAGGAGAGTCCCTGTGCAATCTCTAGGAAATCAATTATCAAAACGAAACTGCAACTTGGAATTTATGCAAGAGGAGCCATGAATTCTTCAAGAACAGTCTTTTCAGAATTCCTGGCAGAGGCAATAAAACGCTACTGTGGAAGGACAGGATCATGGGGAATCCTCCTTTAGACATCGTGGAGGGGATCAATTGCATTCGGGAACGGCTAAAGATGTGTGGGGTCCTCACACTGGCAGATATTTCAAGCTGGGACATAAATGGTGGATGGCACGACTGACTACTTCCATGCATGCCTGAACACGCTGAAAAACAAAAAAAGTAGCTCCTATATGCTCTCTTCGATCTACCCTAGTCCACCTGCAAGAGAAAGATTGTCGGGGATGGGGAAAAACAAGTACATACACAACAACCCAAGGTTATCTAGCTCAGCTAAAAAAGAAAGCGACGGGTCTTCCAATAGAACTGTGGAATCGTGTCTGGGACCAAGGCAGCCTTCCAAAGGTAAACTTCTTCTTTTGGATACTGGTGAACATAAAGGCTTTAACCAGAGAAAATCTGGTAAAACGTGGCATCATTGGACCACACAGATGCATATTGTGCTGTAGAGAATCAGAAACCAGCGATCACTTGTTCGTGGACTATAAATTCGCACGGGAAGTGTGGTCTTTCACTCTTCTTGGTCTAAACGTCCCAGCTCTAGGGAACATATCATTGTTAGTGCTATATTCCACTTGGAAAACGAGATATCCATACCCAATTCATGGCAAGTCTGCGTGGAGCGAAATTTGGATGGCTACCCCAAATATGTGTGCTGGAGCATCTGGATGGCTAGAAATGACAACATTTTTAACAATGTTCAACAATAACCACTGAAGGTGGCTGCAAAAGTGAAAGCCTTGCTCATTGAAACGAATGGAGTACAATATTTTAAGAAGGGACATTCATTTCTCCTAGAAGAAAAAAAATGGTTGGGCTCTTACACCTCCAGAGACCAGAATAAGGAACCGAGCCGACCAAGCATAACCCCAAAATGGCAATTAAGAGATTCAGAATCAGACTTTCAGATATGGTGGAGGATATAGGGGAAAGTTTCGATCTTCTTTGATGGTGCCTCCAAAGGCAACCCAGGAAGGGCAGGAGCTGGCGAGGTGATTTACTCCGCGGACGACTAAAGTGTCGATTGCTTCAATTGGGGTCTTGGTCATAAAATCAACAATCATGCAGAAATACGAGCCCCATCAAAAGCTTGCCAGCTTGCATGGGAGAAAGGGATCAAAGACATTCAGGTCTTTGGAGACTCGAAAATCTTGATAAAGACTATATCCTCAAATGCCTTGTTCAATGATCCATTGCTCAACAAAGTCCTTCAAAGATTGAGATCAGTGATGAACGACTTCTCTTCGCATCTCTTTTATCATATTTTGTGAGGGCTGAATAAGGACACTGATGTAAAGGCAAATGAGGGCTGCTTACTGACTCATGGAATCCCGAGGGTAAATGAAGAAGAAGCCCATTGGGCACCCATTCCATAGACCGGTGGAAATTGAAAGGGGCTGTTAAGAGGTCTTCTAAGAGTCTGAAAATTGATTATAATAATGGTTGATTGGAATTAATCCCAACCTTCATTCTTTTTATAAAATTCATAACCGTTCTAGTTAAAAAAAAGAATGGTATAATCAATTGTGGTCATATGGAATTTGCCTTCACCAAGGTAATGATTCAATATCCCCTCTGCTAGTTTGTAGCCTTCCATATTTATATTAAAATGCCCCAGCTGTTTATTCATATTCATGGGATTGCAAGATGAAGGTATCATAGTATTTTCTTGAAGACCCTTGGCCTCATATTCATGGGCTTGCAGGATGAAGGTATCATAGTATTTTCTTGAAGACCCTTGGCCTCACGAAGTTTACAGGGCTTTAAACTTTTAGCTGAAACTGGTTGAATTTTTAACGAGACTTTATGCTAGCATACCTTATGATTTAGTAATTTAATAAGATTATTCTAGTTCTATTTTTTTTTAATTTTATCATCAAATCTTACAAATATTTGTGTAAAAAATCATAGCTATACAATTACTAACTTTTTTATCATAAACTTTTTCTTGTTTCGAAACTTGTAGGAAGAAAAGTTAAACAACCACTTTTGAACAGTCTCATTGTAGAGGAATGTAAACATTTTACAACATAATAACCTCTCCTCCTCACATACAAGGCTATTTCAAATAGAGGAGTTGTCGCTCTGTCCCGAAGTCCACAGCCTGCCACTTTGCAAAGTTGGAGTGGAGAACCATCCCAACCACCTTGCAACATTGGAGTGGAGCATAGTCTGAGCTGTGGCAGGGAAATTCTCCTGAAATAACCATAAATTATTGTAACTTGAAGATAATTGCTTACCAACACCAACAATATTCCTACAGTACTTAGAAATCCTACAACACCAAAACAGAAAGACATTGCAAGAAATGAAAGCAAGAATTTGAAGGACTATAGCAGGAATGGCAACAAATTATGTAGAGATGTGCAAAAAGGAGATGAGTCCAATCTTATTGTACATCATGATGACACCCATGGCAATGTAGACAGTACCGAAGATAGGGAGCACCACGACCATAGAAACTTCTTTAATGGAAGGATTCTTGTATACAGAGTAAAAGCCTACTGAATTGTACTCTGCACGTGATCTACATACACCATGAATTATGTTTATGTCCACTGCATGCATGGAAGGATGGTTGTGTGCACCTCCACTGCATGCATGGAAGGATTGTTGTGTACAATATAAGAGCTTACTCTATCATCCTCTATGCATTATCTATATACACCATGACTTATCAAACACTCACAACTTTAAACACTCACAGTCAACCACTTTA
>LPNX010432440.1:317322-373773 GCA_001517045.1 Pseudotsuga menziesii | reverse complement strand
TGGGGGGTGTTTTTGGTGTTTTTTTTGCAAAAATCATCTTTTTTATGGGTAGAGTTCTCGTTCATAGTATATAGTTCTCGTTTCATAGTATAAGTGGTTAACTGTCGATGTGCATGCACCTTTAAACTCGTTCTAAAATGATGTCCAGGTGGAGTGTTGAATGCACATCAATTGCATGCACCTGGACAACAACTACCAAATCCTTGTTAGAGCGTCAGAGTGATTAACTGCAGGTACCAAATTCTTGTCAAGCATCGTCAGAGTGAGTGGGTTATCAGGCAAGTTAATGTGGGTTGTCAGATGTATCATACAAAGGAAAAATGAAAAAATAAATTCACAATAAAAAGATCAATAAAAAAACATAAAAAAAACAAATTGATTTAAATATAAAACTATAGCATAAAAAATTACAATTGATATGGTGTGAATGTCAAAACCATATCGATTACATAATTCCATGCAATATAAAGAATAATAAGAAAAGCAAATGATACACTCTTTAATATATAAAGTCATAAGAGTTTTGATTACTGTAGATAAAGTGCTTTAATGAAAACTTAAATTCATGATTTACAAAACAATTCGATTCTCATATCAAGAAATTGATATAGCGACAACTTGATTCATAAATTCCCTACATGAAAAAGGAGGGGAGTAATAAAACATTTTAAAGTATTAGAACATTGACATATCCCAATGATTTGTTCCAAATCATCACTCTTTTAAATATGATTGTATCACTTTTAACTAGTTATAGTTAAGATTATAACTCATGAGTCGGTGATTAAGTTTTTTTTTTCTATGTATATTATATGTGAAGTAAGAGTATAAATGATCAAGGTGGATATTGGTGGCTACCCATCTAGTTCATTGGTTTAAATCAAAGTTTTCTATTTTGTCAGTTTTTTTAAGTTTTGGATTTTCGAGGTTGTTTGAGGCTCTATACGATGTTTTTTTGGCACGACAACACTTAGTAGATAGCCATATGCATTTACTAGGTCTTTTAGAATGTGTACTTCTTGGCTAGACTTTTTTAACGAGTTATCGAGCACCCCAAACAAAGATCAAATGCAGAAGTTATGCCCTCAGGAAATTAACGTATCAACTAACAACAACGGGCCCCACAAAGCTTTTGGTGCTTCATCTTCTAAGGTTAGGGTTTTGGATGTTTAGAGTTTTTCATTAATGCTTTATGTTAAAATGTGCTTTTGGCCTCATTGTAGCTCATTTCTTACAAATGCACATAGTTGTCACATCTCTTCCAATAGATAAGTTGTCACCATTCTAGTGAGTCCATTTCACTCTGCATTTTATTGCAGTTCCTGTATATTTCAATCATGAATACCAATTGAGTATTACTATACCTCTATGTTTTCAGAATATTTATGCGTTTCATTTCATTCCCTCATAAACCCATATCAATTAATGTTTATTAATTTATATAAATTAAGTAGACGTTCTATAATGAGTACTCATATTATATCATTTTATATATGAGTTGTTTTTTAACAAGACAGTTTTATATTGTGTATTTTTTTTGAAAAATTGACAATCTAAGTTATTTTAGGATATGCCAAAGCGATTGAGAAAGATCCATGATCAAAGTTCACGATAATGAAACAAAAACTCTAACTTTTTATCAAAAATTCTATTAAATTCGAAATCAATTTCCATTGAATATAAACTAGCATAGATCCATTTTAAACTCGGATCTATCAAGCACCGAGAGGAATCTGATTTCTTGAGGTGTACTTTTTTTACCATTTAGATCTCTTTCCGTACTCGATAGATCTAGGTTTAAAATGGATCTATGTTAGTTTAATTTTTTTTAATATTTTATTTAAGTCAATATGTACTTTATATTTTTCATTTTTCATTTTTTAATATTTTTTATGCATATCGACTAGCATAATGTGACTAACATGACATGATCTCCTCCATACTGAGTTGAAGAGCATCTCACTTCTTTCGGTACAAAAATCTAGTTATTTAAACATATAATAATAAAAAATATATGTAATTATTTAATCACATAATAATTAAAAATATATCTAATTGTTTGGCCAATGAAGAAAGAGTAAAATATGTAAAATATTGCATTGTTAGATTATTCTAATTCTTTTCTTCTCATGGGAATAAGAAGAAACATGTCAAATCACATCTTTCCATGCGTTTACCTTTCGCCATATGCCCACATAAGTTGTTAGTTGGAAACATGTTAGCCCCCATTGCCCTTGCACTTGATGTTTTGTTTGTTTCCACTCATGGCATATAATGGCAAATGCAGAATTGCATGGTGTTCACAATTTAGTTGGCCTCGACTTAATCAAAGTGTCCCTTGCATCTTTCTCCACATATAAAATCATTGTGTCCACTAGTCACTCCGTTGATGTCGCTCAAACATTAGGACTCTAGGCATTGAGTGAAGATGGGGAACACGTGGGGATGAGTATATATTGTCAAAATAAATACAAACATGCTCTAACTAACCTTGATTTGGTAAATCAAATTATGTACATGGGATGCATGTGCACACATCTTTTCATATTTCATTATCCTGGGTTCTTTCAATGAATCAATGTCAAAATTGATGCCCCACCTGGCAAAATAAAAAAGTTGAATTTTTTTCGAAGAAAAATATTTTTTTTGATATTCAATATTGAATCAAAGGTAACTCTTACATATTTGTGATATCAAAATATCATCCCAAGTCATATCTATAAGAACAATACAGAATATGATCTAGAAGTAATTAACTATAACAACTCTTCAAAAATATCATCAACTTTCTCCGATAAGACCATCCACGCATGGCTAAAGAGAACACAGAAAGAAACCAACCAGTTTATCCAAAGAGGAGCTAGGGAGAGAAACTATAAGACTATCCATTCAGAGGCCTTCGATGAGTCATCCTCTATTATCCATGATGATCAACCAAAGGCTCAACAAGCCTATACCTGAATGAGCTCTCATAAAATCAATATCAAGAACAATGAATCTCACTTTTGTAAAAACCCTCAGGTACTCATCTACTCTGCTAAGTAAAACTATAGTTTACCCAATGTTGCAATATGAGTCTATTAAACCTTATCTGAATAAGCTCTCGTGGAATCAATGTCAAGAGCAATGGAGAAACAATGAATCTCACTTTTGTAAAATCCCTCATATGCCCATCTACTCAGCTAAGTAAAAAAAATTATAGTTTACCCAATGTAAACATATTAAACAAAATTTATTGTCTCATGCCATCAAGACATTTGCACATGACCATCTTAAAGCATGTGATTAATTTATTGTCTCATGCCATCAAGATGTGCAACATTTGCACATGACCATCTTAAAGCATGTGATTTTAGTCTACGAAACTATTTTTCAAAAGTTGTATTTAACCATTCATTTAAAAAAAAAAACTATATAGATAAACTTCTACTCATTTTTTAAAGGTCTTCTAGAAATTATTTTTATTATTCTTTATAAATGATTTAATTGAGAGAAGCACTATGCATTTGTACTTTAAATGATACAGTGATTTATCAATTTTTTTTTGTGTGTCGTAATGTTGCGTAAAGATTCTATATAATTCATAGTAAAATTTAAGATATCACAATTTGATGGTATATGTCAATTGAAGTTGAGTAGATAATTCTAAATATTGTAAAGTTGTTTTCGCTTTGAAAGAGAAAATACCAAAGCAACTTTAAATGATCGTATATTGATATGTATTATGTTTGTTTTAGATGAAAATATCTATGTTGGGCATTTTGATGGTTCAGAGTTAAATGACCTTTGTGGCATGGGCATGGTTTAAAAAAAAAAAAATCATGTTATCTTTTTGGAAATGGGTGTTGGATATGGAATATGAGTTTTGGCATGATATTTAAATTGATGAAAATGGTTCTAAAATTTATTAATCATTAAAGTAGAAAATTAAAGGAAGAAGACCAATGTCATAGATGAATGTTAGAATGATTAGTTAACCAAGTCTTCTATGCATATGACTTTATTCATTTTTTTCTATTAGGCTATGCATGTTTTCAAAGTAATCCATTGGATTTAACCTTTAAAACTTCTTTTTAATCTATCAATTACAAATATAGATTAAAAAGTTGGAAACATGGGGATACATATAAAAAGAGGAAAAGTTGAGGCATGGGATAAATGTAAAAAGAGAAAAATAAACAGGAAAGAATAAATTTCAACGTTAGGCTAAATGGTGGGCATTGAGTAGAGGATCCATGACTGTGTGCTTAGGTTGAGGCAAAGACAACACATTGAAGGGGAATTTACCACATGTGGGTCACATTGGTGGTAGTGGGAGGTCCTAATTGCACCAATAAGCAAAGAATGCATGGATATCCTACACTTGAAACTTGTGCAAATCTACCTCATGGCATGCATGTCCATTGTCCATGATGAGAGTTAATTAAAAAAGTGATATATTATAATGATATCTTAGGTCTAGTCCAATACCAAAACACCGTCGAATGGCTCTTGTACAAACCAAGTAAAACCATAAAAGTCATTCTCAAACAACTTTGGGTTTGTTGGGGACTCAAAACAAGGTATTCACAACTAGCTAGGACCAATTCAAGTGGATAAATCCTAGGTTTGACAAGTCACTAGGAACACACTATGAGTTGATAACCTAAAAGTTTAGTTAGGTCAAACATGTAACCAAGGGTCAAGACAAAAGTATTGCCTAAGTACTACACATTAAGTTGGAAAAAAAAAGTGGATATTGTCTAAGTACTACAAATTAAGTGGGCATACCATGGTCATGCATCTAAGCTAGACAAGGTGATTGAAACAAGGTAAACCAACACAAATGGGTTGTCACAAGGATAACTAGAGGGTTGTTTTCATCCACAAAGAAGTCATGTATGGAGAATGCAATGTAGGTACTCCCACACACATTTCCAAGTGGTATGTGTATGAAGAATGTGAGGTGTGAAATCCATACACCACATAACTCCCCCATGGTAGGAGATTCTATCTATGAGGAGAAATGGGAGAAAGATTCGACGATAAATTTAAGTGTAGAACCACTAAAATAAAAGAGAAAACAAGTCCGTAATAGTTGGAAAATGCAATAATGAATGACAAAGAGGAATATTCCCATTAACAATTGTGGAAGGAACTTGTGCCTTCACATAAGGAGGGGAAGGTCTATTATGGTAAGGCCTAGCCTCGTGGGCATCATGGGTCATACCCAAACATTGAAGCACAAGTTTAGAACCACAAGAGCCCTACTTGGTTGTCATGATTACAAGCATGGATAGAAATGAAAAATAAATATGATAGGAAGGTGGGGAACAAGAATCAAATCTAACTATCATGTAATCAAGCAACAACTAGACTATGAGATAAAGTTCAACTAGTAAATGATAAAAGGACAAAGGACAAAGGTAATAAGTGAGACCTGCGATTACCTAAGTGCAAATGATATCATATGGCATCACATTAGGATGTGCTAAGAGTAAGAAGTAACCCCCAAAGGTATGCTACAAGGTGCATGCCAGTTGTGAAAAATAATATGTTTTGAAAATGAAAGGTAAATAAAAGAGAGAGGGAGAAAACCATGATAGCTATACTTATCTGTGGGTAGTGATGACATGTGAAAGCTTATAGAAGCTTGTTGGATATAAGTACATGACAAAGTGGGTATGTTGACCAAATCATGTGCCTACATTACAAAATCTCGTATCAAGGGGGGAAATAGTTCCATACGCCTATGAAGGGTATAGATGGATTAAGTGAAGGTTGGGGGAGAAGGTGGAATTGACCATAAGACAAATGGGAGATACAACTGATTGACCTCTAGGATGTGTAAAGAGGAGAACTAGAAATGAGCAACATGAGCCAATTTTTGAGAGCTCTGCAATTGACCAAACTAATCAACACCGCCTTATATGACTAAAGATAGCTAATCATAAGGGTAACCAATATGACATGCTCATAAGTAATGGTGTAGGACAAAATAAAGGAATAAAAAAACGGAGAGGATGGCTCAAGTATGACATGGAAATTCAAGTGTGTCCTATCCCAAAAGAATCAAGCAAAGAAGAGAACAACATATAAAGGTCAACATAAGATGTGAAAGGTTAGCCTTGCAAAAGGGCTTGACATGATTGATCGATACACAGAATGTGTTAAGGATTAAGGTAGCAAGGAAGGACCCAATACATCTCCTGATGAGCTTCATTTGAATTGGATCAACCAACCATCCCACCACAAGTGGATAACAAAACTTCGTCATCCCATGGATGGCCAATTGACCCTACCCTGAGAGGGAACAAGGAGAAATAAAGGACATAAGAGGGAAAATGAAATATATTATAAAGGAAACCTTCTCTAAATGTGGGGAAAGGATGGGTGGGTGAACAAGTGAGTTAGAGGATAATATATCTGGAGAAACATATATGGGGACAATAAGGTTGGAGCATCACCACATTAGCCAATGTATTATGAATTATTCAAACAATATTGGCATCTTGGGAATGAATTAAGGGTAATTCAATGGTTCATCTCTACTAGGGTCTATTCACCTTAAGTCAGACCCTAACTTGAGGAGTCTGTAAAGTAGAGGCAAGTCACTAGGGGATGCAATGAAAAGAAGAAAATCAATGAAGGGAGGGAATAAAAGGAGCTTATAAGAATAAATAAAAAGCTGATGGCACACAGATGGCTATAGGACACCCAACCTCTCATAATGGATGAGAAGAGGGCATCATACCTATTGATATGGATGGGAACGTCTCAATAGGGATGGATGCACCCTACCTCTTAATTGGGATTGAAGGGAGACACCATGTCTCTTGATAGTTATGAGAAGGAGACACCCTACTAATTGATAGGGATGGGATGAGGACCCTCCCTACAAGGGAGACACGGATTAGGTATAAGAATGACACCTAATAGAATCAATGAAAAATAGATCAAGTTTGAAGGATGGGTCCAAAGAGACAAGATGAATGTGTTGTGCGATGGGAACAAGAGAAATAGATTTATTGTAGAAACTAAGGATTTCACCTTAAGGTCCACTTTTATGGTACAAAAAAGGGGGCATGGTCATGCCCTATGGATAATACCTTACCTTCATCAAAGAATAAGAGCTCATTCATGAAGGTAGAGGGGAAAACCATCATCACATCCAACCATCACTGGCTAAGAGGGTTGTTTTAATCCAAGTACTCTCAAAGCACGGAAAAATCTATGTTCATTGTCTTAGGTCGAAGGTTAAGGGATAGTAGAAATGCTAAGGTGTCTGCTCTCAGATTTTTTAAACACCTAAAGGGTCCAAGAGGTAGGAGAGAAGTGGGTACACCAAGGGTGTGACAAATCGGGCCTGCTTTGATATTAATGGCATATCCGAGATCACTAATGATGTGTTTAATCATGAAATACATATGAAATAATTGGATGAAGAAAGGGTTGAGAACACCCTCCTTTCCCTTTTTTTATGCAAGGTAAGTTTGAGAGGTTACGGCTAAAGAAGGTACATTAGTGTGGTGAACCTTAGGGGAATTTAAAAAAATGGCGTTGAAGAGTAGGTTCTTTTAGTTAGGAAAATTTAGGGGAGATCGATAGGGGACATACCAAAACCATGAGAGGGCATTGCATGAAAGAGAATAAAGATAGGAAGAAGCAATGTTTTTAAGGACTCAAATTCTACACCTTAGTATTTTAGGCAATTATTTTGGATTTAAAAATCACACAGATAGATATATATATGTGGATATTCAATAGAAAAAACATTTAATTTACTATATTTTGGAAAATATTATCAATATATGCACATTTATGTAATAAATAGGTGATTCTTTAGAGTGAAAATGACTAATTCGACAATTATTTTTTTGAAAAAAAGGCCAAAATATACCCAATTGGTGAAATTTCTCCTTTAAAAGTTTCCTAGGAAGAAGGATGTGGACCCATGTGGGTGAAAGAAAAGGGGGAGAGACTATGAACGTTTGAGGAAATCTCACCATGTATGTTGTAGATAACTCGATTCCTATGAGAGAGTAGAGGACCTTCGACATCAATGAGGCTAGGTGGACTACATATTAGGTGGCTAATCATCATAGAGCTTACTTAGTGAAAAATGGACAAATGTATCTAGGTAAATGAGGCTAGTCATAGAGTGAGGCTATTTAGGGTGGGAGATATGTTAGATTTTTATCATTTAAGCAATATGATCTTAGGATCTTATTTGAGAGAACAACATGCACAACAAAAATCACAAGAGACAAGAGACACAAAGATTTTCCTCAGGGAAACCATAAAGGAGAAAACCCCGTAACTTCCTCAGAGATAGAATGAGCACCAATGGCAGCAGTAAAACCCAAAGATAGAAAAGATGATCTCCACAGCTGTTCTCTCTCTCTCTCACTTGAGAGAGCTTCTCCTCTCTCACTCATGTGCCCTAGTGAGTGAGTGTGTGTGTGATAAATAGAGAGGCCCACTCTCTATTTATATTCTTTCGTTCACTTAAAGTCCACTCCAACAAGTCGGCCTCACTTAACAATTACTTACCAGTACCGACATCTCTAGGAGAGTCTAATAACCCTAGTGCCCCACAAATGTGGGGACTTTGCCCTTCGATCAACAAGGAGGGTTAACCTTAACTCAATTGTGGGGACTATTGCCCCAACTTACAATGGAGAGTTAACCTCAATGACTTTACATGACTTGTTTACATTCTTGAATCTCCCGATCAGAACATCGGGGCATGACATGACTCAATTACATTACAGATACTTCCCAGAATAAACATCGGGGTACAATACATAAGATATACAAGTGAATACATTCCGAAGTTACAAATACATCAACAAGATACTGATGGTGTTGACCCAATGAGTCTTTAAAGAATAGTCAACACATGGAATTTATCTACAACCTTTAGATGGTTAGAAAAGTGATCAATAGGAGCCTTCTTCTTAGAAGGATTGGGAAGTGGGGCCACCTCTTCTTATTCCTCAACGAAGTGATCAAATTTGGGCTTAGAATCAACACTATTTTTATTCTTAAAAAATTAAGGCACAATAACCTTGTAAATCTTGAGTTTGACATCGACTTATGCAATGACAATGTTTGAATCTTTTTCTTTATTTACTTGTTTTATTTTGATGGCTTTGCAATATTCTATGGTATCAGTGTCACACTTATGGTAACATGCCACTTACCAAATTTAGAAGTTGAGGAATCATATTGCTCTTTTGTTTTAGTGTGAAGGATACTTTGAGTTTCAATATTTTGTCAGGGAGCTTCATCGCCCCCTCACTAGTTGCATTCTTATTTAAAGTTTGTGGTCTAAAAGATGTAGTCTTAGATTCACCTATGCAGGCTTTATTGTGTGCATTTTCAATTTTGATAAGGTACTCAATTGCATATTTTCATAATAGTTTTCAAAATACATCATGGCATCATGTAGAGCTATGCACCATTGGTAGACGAAACAAGAGTTAGATTCAACATCTTCTTGTCTAAGGCTAAGCAATGACACAAGGCTAGAATTATATAGTTTGGGTAAGCTAAAGTGTAGTAGATATTGGTAAACAAAGTTGTAGATATTCTAAATTTGATCATTTGGGGAGACAATAGAACTAGTGGAAGGCATTGCCCATCGACTTAAGGAAAAGTTTCATTATATGTTGTTATTTGTGAAGCTTGACATAGTTAATGAAGTAAACAACATTATAACATTCATTATGTTCTCCAAGGGCACCACTAAACTTTGGTAGTTCTAGAATGCTTTGAGGAAGCCGTTTCCATGATTTAAGAAGGAAATTATTAATTCAAACTTTGAGCAAACGAAGACTAAAAATGGACATTTAAACTATCTATTCATTGCCCTCTATTAGTTCGATTTTGGTTTAAATAATAATTTAGGGATCCAAATGTCTCCCTTATGTAATACTTGGAATTTTTTTTGTTTAACACTGTAAACCAATTAATGTTCAATAGTATGAAACAATTTACAAGAAGGATGTACTTTGTTCACCGTGGCCTTTTTTATTTCACAAAGACCATGGTGACAAGCCATAAATTCTTAACTTTATATTAATGCGGTAGGCTACATTCAATTTTCACATGAAAAAGGACCTATATTCATGTGATACAAATCCCATCTTTCACATGGGGGAAGGACTACCTATTAGTTTGGTACAAAGACAGTGGAGACATGGACATTTAAATCTTTTCTTAAAAGATAAAATTATGTTAGTTTTTATTTATTGATAAATGTCAAATCTTATAATTTAGAAGTTGAAACAGAAGAAAATTAATTGTTTGATTCTAAAAAAATATAATATTTATTTTTTTATAAATGAGTTTTTATATTAAATATATAAAAACAAGATTTGATTATAGTTAATAATTCAATAATAAGGTAATACTATATATTAGCCTTCAATTGTTTTACTATTTTTTAGTTTAAATGTAAAGTGTTCCCGTTTTTATCTTAATTTAAGAGATGTTAGATAATGTAAAATTCTTATGTACAATATTATTGTTACAATTAGGTTGTTCACATATTATAAGTGGTGAAATAATAACTAGATCTAAGAATGTCTTTTTGCGTGGTGAAAAGTTCTACTTTAAGTGATTTTGCTTGTTTTTGCTTTCTTTCCAACATGATGTTAAGTGGAAATATCTTTTGCATCAACTTTTGAATATTCACTTTGATATTTCTTCATAAGCTTGATTTTGGTAATTTTTTTTATGTATTTGTCTTCTTCAAATTTCATATTTGTCATGGGGTTATTTGTTGCTTTCTCATATTTTGAATATCCATTTAAATGTACTTTTGTTGCCTTTGTGTGTCTACCTTTCTCTTTAGCAATTGTTGTCCCATACATGACCTTCATATTGTCATGTCCACCTATTCTTGGTCACTCCATGATATATTGAATTTTGATGTCCAAATGTGTTAATGGATTTTCTTATAACGGGTTCTGTAGTAGTTGGATTCTCTAGGATAAGATGCTTCTTGTCATCAAATAGAGAGGTGTTGAGTTTGCCCTTTTGAGTTGTGGTTAGAATAATGAACAATGAGGTGGTGGACAGAAGTTGGTCTCACATATAGCTTCAAAAATTGTATATTTGTAAGTGCATAAGTACCCTGTTTTGGATACTCAATATTTGTAGTGTTGGTAACCATTGTGATTATAGACACTACACCCATAATTGGTATTGCCCATATTAGTCATCTTACTCTCTCAAGAGGAAGAAGTGGATCAAGTCCTCAACCATATGTTTATTACGTAAATCCCATTTATATTATTATTGTTGATGCTAGATTTTACAAGAGTTGGACAATGCATTCTAAGAATATGTATTTATTGGAGTGGGATTATCTAAGTCACAAAGATTTAAAGTGTGAATGGCATTAACACTTGACAAGAAGTCAAACTTGGTATTTTGTTGATGGTAAAAAAATTTCGAAGAACTAGTGGCCCACAAATACAAGCCAGATGGAGGTGTTATTTTGGAACTACTAATCGAAAAATCTTCTATCTCCTTGGTTAACGCATTGATAAGCTGATTTTATATCTATATAATTAGAATTTGTTACTAAAAAATATGGTTGTTATTGCTAGAAAAATTGAATCTAATGATCTACGAGAGAGACATCTTAACTTTGTTTTTTTATTTATGAGGTGCCACATGTGAAACAAAACAACATAAAACTATGGTCGAAGATAGAGGGAGTGGATCCTTGTAATAGCTATGGAACCCTGAAGAATAAGGTTTTGTAATGGCTACGAAAGCCTAAAGAAGAAGGGAACAAATCCCTGTAATGGCTACAAAATCCTAAAGGGAACATATCCTTCTAATGGCTACAAAATCCTAAAGGGAACATATCCTTGTATTGCCTATGAAGACTTGAAGAAGAAGGAAACTAGTGTTGAAATTTTACATCAAATTTGAACGTTTTTTTACCTATTTTGAACATTTTTTCAATGTCTGGTTGTGGAGAAGAAATAGTCAACATTGATCATTAGTAAAATTACCAACTTAAAAATTTAATGGGTTAGAAAGCTACCTACCAATCATTTTCTCCTTATAGGTGCACTCTATGAACCAACTCTTATATGTATTTGTGTTTGTTTCATGCTCTCCTTGTTATATGGCTTTCTTCTTATAAGGTTCACTCTTATTTAATATGTATTAAATAAGAATCAACGTATATGAAGAAAACCTTAAAATAATGAAATATCTCACCTTGGCTCATGAACACTTGCGCTAATCTTTGTAACACACACACATATTCAATTTATTGACAAAACTCTATGTGGGAAGGAAAAATGAGAAGTTGAAACTTCAAATATTGAGGATCTACTAGGAGAAATGGGAGTAAAGTGTATCTGATGTGAGATTGAAAAGATTTTACACTCCAGAGTTAAAAAAGGAAAAAGAATTGAGGTGATTTTATATGTTTTTTTTCCTTTTCTTTTTTAAATTTCTTTATGATTGAGTTGATTTTTTTTACAATTATTTTAAAAAAGATCCATTTTCAATTTTGATGTCTTCACTAAAACATAAAATCAACTCATACGATCCAAATTGGAAGAATTATGAGTAATTTAGGAACTCCAATTTCTGATCAAAAGTAGAATAGAGTAGATTAGTCCAGAATTATAAATAAAACTATAGTTTAACCATCCATGATTTTAGATTGAGATTAATTTCGACATTACAACATCAATGAGCACTTATGAGGCACATTTTTCGATTTAGCACATACCAAGAATTTTTTTCATCAATTACTGCAGTTTTATTTGGCTATTTTTTTTATTTAGTTATGACTATTAATTTATATGAATGCAAATTGATAGGCAATAAAAGTATTAGAACATCATGGATTTTTTGTTTGACAAGCAAGGGTGACTGACAAATTTCAGCACTGATGAAATACCAACTTTGAGACCAATTGATACAAAATGGAACAACATAAACAAAAATTATTATGTCCTTGCGCTAGCAGGGAAATATAGTGATAGACTTGATTAATTGATCAGTACGCCATGCAATTTTTTTAAATGATAGTGTTTAAAATTACACTAGAGTTTTCATATTAAACAAAAAAATTGATTAAATGATTTATCTCTTCTTCTATTTGCTTCATATAAACGACGTTGTTCTCGATCTCTATAGCTTGGGAGGTGGCAGTGTGATGGTATTATAGCATTGTCAAGAAGTATTTCAAGTCTTTCAGATATGAGACATGGGTTGGGTTGCAACTATCAAATCTCTTGGACAAGTGTGATGTTTCGAAAGAGCTTTTTGCAAAAACAAGTTATACAACTTGACGAGAATTCGACATTGTTCTCATTTTTTTGGCGGTCAATTTTAATAGCTACTTTTACCTTCATTTCAAAAAGTGTGTATATTAGTAGCACCATTTTTCATTTTGAGCCATTTTTTCGGGATTTTGAAATTTCTTGGTCATAACAAAACTATATTTTTTATTTCCAAATGTGTTTTTCCAAATTTTAAAATTTTACAAAAAATATATACATTTAGTAGCTAGTTAAAATGGAAAAGAATACATATTTTCCATTTGTTTAACATTTAAAAGCTAATTAGAATGAAAAATATTTACATTTTGGAAGTTTTTTCTTCAAGTTTTCTCTTAAATAAGTCATTTTTTGGGGCAAATTTGTTAAAAATTTGAGAAAATAAAGATATTTCAAACCATGTTTAATGTATTTTCCTGATGGGTTAGCTCAAGTGGTTGAGAGTTGTTTAAGCTAGCAAAAGGTCTCAAAGTCAAATCCCTTGGTCAATTTTTGTAGTTGCTTTTACCTCCGTTTCAAAAAGCGTGTATAGTGGTTACACTTTTTTAACTTTTAAAAGGTAGTTAGAATGAAAAATATATCCAAATTTTGAAGATTTTTTTAAAACTTTTCTTTTAAATAAGCTATACATGAAATTAACTAGGAATATCAAGAACTCCCTTTAACAATGAATATACTTTTAAATAAAATTAAAAGTTTACAATAAGCTGTAAAAACTATATCAAAATATTTAAGCATCAAAATAAACATTAAAAAATATCAAATATAAAACATATAATATAAAATTAAATTTACAACATTAAAGAAATCATATATAAAATTAAATTTCAAAATATGAGAAAATTATAATAAACTTTTTAAAGTTTTCTCAAAAGATTTTGATTTTTAATTTAAAAAAATATATAATAACCAAATATAAAAAAAAAAAAATTAAAAAAAAATATATATAATATAACATATATCAAATAATGGTAAGTTTTATGTGGTCAAAGTGTAAGGCCTGAAGAGATGCATGATTATGGAAATCGTGCCACCCCTTAAGGACCACTCCACCACTTGGAGTGGTGTTTAAGGGGTGGGGCACAGGGATGATTTTAAGGAACCATACTTATTCAAAAGTGTATAAATGTTGGCGAATATTACCAATTGTTAAAATGCCAACTATAAAATGGTTGGCGATATTTTTCAAAAAATATTCTAATTTCCAATGATTTTATATCGTTTATATAATAATTTGACAATTTTTAGGGTGAAAAAATTTTACCCCATCAAAATTGGGCGAAAGAGGGCTTCAAAAATTACAAAATGGCGAACCATTTTTGGGAGAAAAACATGGAAAAATAGCCCACTGGGCGAAAATTAGCCCCTAAAATTATCCCTGGTGGGGCAATTCTCCGAATCCCCTTAAGACCTTATTCCATTCCCATAAAAACCCACCAAACTCCTTACCAATATCCAATATGTGCATGTGTTATACTAAATTTTGTTTTTTAAATTTTTTTCAATATTTTATTATTAATTTAACTTTTTTTCATTTGTTTTTTTTATATTGTTTTTTAATATTTGCTATAATATATATATTTTTAATATTTGTTATTACATTAACTTGTTTTTGTTTATTTATTGTTTTTCAGTATTTTGTTATATTATTATTATTATTATTTTTAATTCTTTTCGTTTGATTTTTTATTGTTTTTTAATATTTCGTTTTTATAGTAATTTTTATTTTATTTTATAAGGAAAGAGTGGTCTAATAATTTCTTGAATAATTTGTGTTTAATATAGTGCAAGTTTATATAGTGTTACTAAGAGGTTTAATAAATACAATTTTAAATTATGATAAATGATATAATTATACCATTTTTTGAAATAGTGTGCTACCAGTAGCATTAATTTTCAATTTGGGCTTGATTTTAAGGTTATTGTAAATAACAATAAATATTATTTTCTTCCACGTCCACATTTTTACCCCAAAAAGAAAAGTGGAGCACCACTTTTTTATTTAGATGTGTTTTTTGGTGTTTTTTTTTCACAAAAATAGGAGTTTTTATGGCTAGAGTTCTCGTTTTGAGTATAAATTTCTCGTCAAGTTGTATAACAAGTTCAAACCCGATCACTTATTTGACTATACATCAACCTTTCTCCTTTCATCCAAAGGCATTCCAATGTAGGGGGAAAACAATTAAAATTTAATGACTTTTTCTTGTAGGGTCTTCCACTTTAGAGTTGAGGTATAATTCTCTTAGCTTTTGTTGGATAAACATAATGTGAGATTATTTTGTTGACTCTTGTTAAATTGTGTGTAATAGTGTCAGAGTAATGGGTGGGTCAAAGTCTCCTTTGTCGGATAACATGTTGTTGGGCACCTGCAAGTTGTGTTGCAGCGTTTATACCAGTGGGGGTGATCATCCCAACCATCTAAGGGGTAGCATAGACAATATTGTTGTCTTCACTTTTCATGGCTCTCTTCGTCCCATGTCTTTGAATCAATGATAACTAACTTTGAAGAAGTTCAAATTGATAAAATTGTTTTTCTCTAATTGATGAAAGATGGGAACAACCAACCAGCCTCCATCCATTAGGGTTATCTCACCCAAGTTCTCTACCTTTGGAACAATTCCAATGTTTAATAAGATGTTCTTATACCCTAATTTCTTAATTTTAAATTTTACGCAATTATTATAGACTGAAGCATTGATCTAGAGTTCAGGCCATAGGGAAATATTTGTTTAATATACATTTACTTAGAATCATGTTTCCTCACCTGAACATAGATTCATGTTAACCCAAACTCTATTAAGTTGGGTTAACATGGATTTGAAACAAATACTTCTTTAAATATGATAACCCTAGTTATTATGTTAATGTGATATCTCGTGCACAAGTATGTGAATGGTGCAAGATGTAGAGGCTTGGCATGGGAAGATATTAAAATCCTTGTGGATAAAGAATAGGTTCAACCTTTTAATTTTGTGAAGTGCGTGAAAATTTGAAGAAGAGAATATTTTGAGATTTCAACCTCAAAGTTCATGGATTCTTTGAAATTGCTTTGCCACTGCTTATTCTAAAATTTTATGGATTTATTGCTAGATTGATTGAAGAATAGTGAGTTTCTCTAATATTGACTTAGAACTGGTCAAGTTTGTCTTGTATGAATGCATTGATAGGTAGTGTCTGCATTGTTGTTGACTTCTCTAAAACCAATTGCCAATTGTATGCCTTTTCTTCCTCTTTGTAATTTCCTTCATAAGTTTGAGAATTTGTATACCTAATTCAAGAAATGATTATCCTTACTTTCCATATGTAGGATTAACAACAATCCAATATAGCATATTGACACTTGCTCCTAAGATTATTTGGGGACCCCTCTTAAGTGTTCAAAGAATCGAAAGCCTTTCCCTCTACACATGCTTTTGGAGAATCTTAGGCAGATATGTAGAGAAGATAAGGAAGTGAAGGGGATGGGATTAAACAAATTGACCCATCCAAACTTTCATTATAAACCTACCTTTTTTAAATAAAGAGATGCTTAATAAACAACGTGTTTGGATATGGGGCTTCCAAATTTAGTTGGATTTGAGCCTCTGAATGATTAGATTGGGGCGGATAGAGATAGAAGGGTCGTGGGGAATTTTGAAACAATTTCAGAGTGGGTTCTCTTTAATACATGGATCGATACTAACTAAGTGTTTCTCACTAGGACTGCTCCTTGATCTTCTTTTGGTTGATTGAGTGGATTTTCACTCCTCAATATCAGATATGGGATTTTTAGATCCATCCAATATGAAATTATTTAAATGATATAAGCCTCATATGCATCTATCTCTAAGTGTTTATATTTGTGGCATCTAGATAAATTAGATGTTGGTTTCCATGGTGGATTTACTTTCTCTGGGATCTATTTGGAAGTGAGTATTCATGTTCATCATGTGTAGGTTGGAGGATGCCAATAGGGTATTAGAGTATGTTGTTGGAGTGAGAGATGAGAAACTTGGCACAACAAACCCAACCGTGGATGATGAAAATAAGAGGTTGGAAGAACTCTTGAAATAAGCTGGTCGAGCATGAAACATGAAGGCCAAATCACTAGAAACTTTACTTGAATCAAATTCTATAAAGAAGAAACAGGAGAAAGAAAAGCGATTAGAATCTGAATGCTAATGATATCTCATAAGATTAGCGACCTAATTATGGCTTTCTTAGAGAAGAACAAGTCATTCTGCATAGGACATGTAAATCTACACTGGTAACTCAAAAATATTTGAACACAATAAGAGTACACTAGTAGCATTAAATCTGTTAAATGTCTACTTGCGCTATATTGTCTACTTCTCAAAGGACCAAGTCAAAGTGGAGTGTTGCAGGATGTCAAGGAATCTTCCAAACAAAGTTTGAACATGAATGGCACTGATTTCCAAGCTTTCTACACTGAAGTTCAATGGGTCAATATTTCCCTATTCAAAATTAGCATTTGATCACTTGTTTCTAACCATTGTTTTGTAAAATATGTAAAGGTTAGAAGATACATATGATTTCTTTAAGTTGATTTTGAAGTTGTGTGTTTTCATCTTTCTATCATTAGTTGGGAAGGAGAAACTTTTGAATGGTATGAAACATCAAATGTTTTAGGGCATGTTCTTGTTTTGCCTCCATCTTTTATGGATTTAGCTAACGTTCTTTAGGATTAGATAAAATAATAATCTGACACACTTGGATCTATGATTGTTCCATGTTTTGGAGTCTCTAGAGTCTCTTCATTCTTGTCTAAAATCCCTTAGCTCATATGTAGCACTGGAATTCACAAAGTCCAGGCCTATGTTAATAGTTATTGCTGTCCCAATGCTCATGCATGGAATTATGAGAAACAACACATTCCTGCCAATAATTTTCATCATAAAGTGATCTTACTTATTTTTAGTTGTGTTGCCTCGGAAAGTCACTCAAAATTGTAACAAGATTCATTTGTATCTTATGTTGTCATTGTTGGTATGGATTCATAAAACCTGTATTAGATACATGGGATACTGTATTGGAGACATTTTAATATTTATTGAAGCATTGTCTTGTGGTTTATTGCCATGTTTTTGTGATGAGGTGTTGCTCTTGTTTGCAATTGCACAATTCACTATCATTTTCATATATTGGGAACCATGCAAAGTTTTAGTTCGAATTGTAGAATCGGGTTAGAAATTTTTAGTTTCATTCATGCTATATTTAAACTAGAGCAATACTTTTTTTTTGAAAATCAGTCTGGATCACTTCTTATCTCAATTTGCACATAGTGTACCATAAATATTTGGTCTTGCATTGGTGATGAATTATGAGTGTAGTGAGGATTTTACTATCCAATGAAAGCCCCTTATTCTATGATTGTGTTTGTGCCTGGATACATATGTCACATAATTTTTGTTATAGTTTAAAAAAATTGAGTTGGAGAAGCTCAAGGATCACATGTAACTCTTTGCTTATTATTCACCCATGTTTTCATGTGGTTGCAGAGTTTTGCACTAGCAACTTACAAATTTATGACCATCACATTTCATCCACTTACAATTTGCTCATAGCAATTTGATCCAATTTGTGCTTGCTGATCAGGCTAGATATATGATGCCTAAGGAATTCTGCATTTATATAACTATCATTTGTTGTTTCTTTGGATGTGATAATAATGTGCCCACTACTTTAATTTAGTATGTTGGACATCTGTAACTTCTACAATTATCAATGGCTAAGTTTCTTGGAATGGGGAAACATAAAATGTTTCAAGATAGAGAAAAGCTTACCAAATTTTAGAAAATAGGAATTTAGTGGTATATGATTGTCTAATTGTTTTGTATATATGTCTTTGTAATCTCCATGCTCCAACATTAATGGACCACACCCCACAACTATTATGATCTTGCTTTCACTCTTATTGTTTGCACAAATTTCTTGCTATAAAATTAAAAAATACCGATACTCAATTTGGATTCGCAGATGCTTTGAAAATTTTCATGTGCATATTTAAATTTTTGGATTCTTATTTCATGGCTTGAATTCCTGTCATTCATTATTAACGTTGTTGATTGTACCATTTCTTCCTAATTAAGTTTTTCATGGACGATGGATATTCTTTTAAGATTGAAACTTCAATACTGAAGGCCAACTATTAGAATGTTATACCATATTAATCTATCCATTACAAGAATTTATAGGCACCGACAGAAAAAGTGAGAGAAAGTTAAATGTTACAATGTTGAGGAATTTAAAGTATGTTGGGAATTCTTTCTTAATATCTAATGTCTTTCATTAAAATGATCAAAGTACAAATACTACAAAGTCTGATCAAGACATGAATATATTTTTATTCTAGTTGTTCTTATTTTGTTTATTAACAAACAAAAAAAATCATTGGATCTGTTATTGTATTTGTGGTCATGACAATGAAAACGTCTTGGATTTAAAAATTAAAACATATTGAGATTCTCTCATAGTTCATTTTCGCAATCAATGCAACCTTCTTCAAAACACATTTCCAAACCTCTTTGTTAAAGGAATATGGAACAATGGATTTTTGTCATTGTATCTTTTCTTGAGTATTAAGAATTTTGGCCTTTAGCTTTTCATTTTAAACAGTTCTACCTATATTGATGGCATTCAAAATCTAGGGGTACATTGCTTTTTTTTCTATTGAAAGACAGGAAAAAAATCATTGTCTTCTCCAATTGAAATGGGTAGTTGGGTTATAGATGACTAAGGTTGTAACAACAATTGCCTTTTGATCCTTCTGTGAAAAAAATGCTCTTCTTTGACTATGTTGATCGACCTCTCCTAGTTAAATTGTAAGATTGCCAATGGTTGTGTTATGAGAGATTAATGATCAATGATCCTTAGGTGAGAAATCTATTGAATTTTGTCAATAGTTTTATGAAAGCCTTCATTTGTTTTTAACCCGATTTATATTATTTGTATTTTACCTACTTTAAACGTGCTTAGGATTCCAATCCAATTCCTTGTATGAAATTCCAGAATGAAATGGAGAGAATATGCTAACATAATTGCTTTCAAGTTAAGATTGGATAAGAGCAAAAAATGGAAAAACCTATAGGCCCTTGCCTATCCAAATTGGGCATATTTTACAAATGCTTTCATGTTTCATTTTTGATACATACAAGGAATTCAGAGCACAATATTCTATAGTGTATCAAGCATTTCCCTAAGGATAGGAAACTGTGAAGTAGGGACCAACAAAATCATTCCTTTTTGGTCTCTAAATCTCACTGATTGTGGATTTAAGTCAATAGAGCTAAGACTTCCTCTAGACTTAAGTTCTCTAGATTTTACTAAGCATGCCCTTAAGCCTAGTCCTAAAAGAAATTCATTTATAGTCGTTTTCCATCTTATACATCAAGAACCCTTTTCTTCGAGTGCATTTCCAATCTTTCCACCTCACCCATGACCTTGGAAGTTTAAGTGTAATCCATAGGCTATTCAAGATAATCTTATAACCTTTATCTAGACTAATCATGTTAGTAGAGTTGAGGATTGTACTTTCAAGATCTCCCAATTTTTTCAATGGCACGATTTCTATGGCTACTGTTAAGGCTCAAATGCATTTTTCAAATACCCTTTTTTGTTTAGGACCACTACATTTCAACAAATGGATTCCCGTTTTGAGGAAACATTTGAGACACACATAAATAATGCCCATTGAAAGTAAATGTAACTCTAGATCAACTTCCCACCCCAACTATGTTTGATAGCCATCTAGTATTTCCAAATACTTTTAGCTACAAAGTTTTAGTTAACTTGAATAAGGGTTGAAGTGGTTAACAAGAGACTTTGCAATTTTATATTGCTCTTACAACCAAGTGAAACCTCTAACGTTATATGAATTATGAACACATTATTCCAAGCTTCTTCCTTTCTACTACTCTAATTATCCATCCGGCACAAAAGTCTTGGGATTATGTCCAAATGGGTTGATTACGCAGGGTTTTTTCTTTTTCTTTTTCAATTAATAGTAGAGGCTACAACTAACTCTATAAAATCCCTTTGTCCCATTAGAATTGGTCCATACAAAATCACTAAAGAGCTTTTCAAGATAAGCATATCCATGGGCAAAAGGAACCTAAAATCATGAATAATAAGCATGGATAGTAACCAATTTTTTTTGGTACATATTTGAAAAATGTATACAAAAGACAACAACTACATAATCCATCTACAATTTATTTTGGAAATTCCTAGCAACACTCATTTATGTTGCTCCTTCAAGGAGGCCTCAAGGTAAAAGGAATACCAACAAATTTGAACCTATGTCAAAGTTGCAATTAAGTTGATTCTTGCATTAATAACAAATCAATTCTCGAAATGTTTTTATCTCTTTTTTATTTCTATGGACATATGCATGCTAAAAGCTTCATCAAGGGCTTAAGGCCCAGTTTCATTTTCGAGAAACTATATGTTTTTCCACCACGTGGTGTTATGACATCAGTTACAGTATGCACTTGCTGGTCTTCTTTTTGACAAATATCTCGTTGCTGAGATGCTCCTACACAGACGGTTCCTTATGGAATAGTGATAGTTTCAGTTCTCTGGATGTATATACAACAGTATGTGAAAGCATACAAACCATTGTATAGACCATTTTGGTATATAATAAAGTTTTCAGCTTTTTTTCCTATGGAAAAAAAACAAATCAATTATATCCCTCTAGCTCTATGGATAACAATATCTTATTTACATTTGCAACTTTGATCATGTAGTTGTTTCGTTAAGACTATGATACAATGCTCTAAACAAATGAATATACATAAACCATCCAAACAACACTCTATTTTTTCCTTTATTGCAATTCTTCAAATAGATTCTGCACTTTCTAGTATTTCTAATTCCAACTTTGCATAACCGCAAGGACAATGGCACCATGTGGCTCTTGTTTCATTATTAAAAATATCATATAATTTATACAATTTTTTTTTTTTTTTAAATTTACAATAATATAAATATTACATTTAACCATATCTCTCTCTTAATGTATTATATTGTTTAATCTCTTCTAAAATAAAAGTACTATAAAAATTTGGGTATTAATATAATAATGACCAGAATTCTTAATTGATGGGACCAGACTTCCATAATTAATGGGACAATCTATTGTTAAACATATAAACTTTAAGAGCTAGACAATTTCCTCTCATCATATTCTTGACAAATTTGTTCAAAAACATAGTCAACTACAAAATTACTCTCATCATATCCTTGACAAATTTGTTATAAAAAAAAAGAGAGTCAACTCCACAAGTCTATGTCAATTGTTCTAATTCTTTTCCTCTCAAGAAAGAGGGTTCTTGTGATCTCCATTCTTTTCCACGTAGGAGAGGAAGAGGGTTCTTATGGTCTCTAACATTTGGAAAAGTAGGATACAGTAGTTGAGATCACCCATTGCTTTTTACTTAAAGCACGATAGAATTGACCCTTGTTGGTGGGAAACACGTTAGTTCACACACTCCTAGTCCTTACAATGGCCATGGTGTCCACATTCAGTTGGCCATGAATGTAAGTGTCCAAAAAAAAATCTTTGTTTCCACTATTCACTCCATTGATCTCGTTGAGACAATTGGCCTCCAAGTCATTAAGTACATATAGGAGACACGTGCCATACATTTATAAATCAAAATCAATGCAAACATACTCCTAACCTACCCTAGAAAATGGTAAACCAAGTTATGTATATGGTATGCATGTGGAGATACTTTATTTTCTTGTCCTTGCTTGTCAATGTCAAATGATAAAATCTAATATTGAATTAAGAAATGATGATGCAACATATCCCTCAATCATCTCTTATGGAGTTGATTCCAATACCAACCAAAATTTTCATTTGAAGTAAAAATATTTGTTGTCAACATCAATGTTGAAACTATAGTTATTTTATGGTCATTAAACACATTTATCCCACCGAAATAAATGTTGAAACTATAGTTATTTTATGATCATTAAACAAATTTATCCCACCGAAATCAATGTCTCCCATAACTAAGACATTTGGGTGAATTGCACGTGTATACATATATCTATTGCTTATAAGATGTGACTTCACGTAAGGAAATAGCCAATTTTTAAGTGTCGTGTTCAAATCATACAAGGAAACTATAATGAGAAACTTGGTCAAGTTTACTAGAAAAATGTTAGTGTACAAATTATCATTTTCTTGTTTTTTTTATAAAAATATTACTTATAATTCGATATGTTATAAGTGTTTTATAATTTATATTTTTATATTTTTAAAATTAAAAACAATAAGTTTTATTTTATTTTATTTATAAAAGTTGGCATTTCATCGAGATTGTGGTTATAACTAGATACTTAATGTGTTGGAATTAAAGATTATGTAGGTTCAACATATTTTTGGATATTTTGGAGATAATCAATTGAAAGTTGACAATTGATTAACAGAGTAGTCGACTGTATGTTCAATTAAGGAGTTGATTGATTGGTTGACTGAATGGTCAACGAGGTGGTCGATTGGATGCTCAACTTGACTAGAACAGTCAACTAATCAACAGAGCGATGCAGTCTTTCCAGAAACAATTAGAACTATTGATACTTATTTGTGGATCGGATCTCCCTCAATTCAATGAAGTTTGTTAGATATAGAGACTATAAACGAACAACCCTTTGGGTTTTATTGACATATGATATACATACACGCTGGATAAGAGATAATGCATTGTGATGTTCTAATGATACATTGTACTTAAGTGTTGTAAATGGTATCTATTGACACTACCTTTGTTCTTGGAATATC
The DNA here is from genome assembly GCA_001517045.1 of Pseudotsuga menziesii. Lineage (NCBI taxonomy): Eukaryota > Viridiplantae > Streptophyta > Pinopsida > Pinales > Pinaceae > Pseudotsuga > Pseudotsuga menziesii. The sequence continues at coordinate 349,680 of LPNX010432440.1, read as the reverse complement.
AACTATCTCTTCTGTTATTCTTTTGTAATCTGTCCAGTTGTTCTAAGAGTGTTTTCCCAACATGGTATCAGAGCTATTGGTTTTGGCCTAGCCTAATGTCCACAAATCATGCTAAGTCGAATCTAGGTTGATTGACTTGAGGCTGGAGACTTGCCAATTGAAACCTTTGAACCTCTATTTTAAAAATCGATAAACTCGGACCCAGTCTTGGTCGAGTTGATCGAGTTGACCCTCCACCGAGTCGACTTGGGCTTCAAACTAGATTAGGTGACCAGTTCAGTATCAAACCGGCTTAACTCAAACAGTCTCGACTGGAACCAATCAAGTTGATTGCAAAAAAAAAATTGCTATGTGCAACTACTCAATAGTATATACAACCTCATTGGACTTCATATGCAAAAAGTAGAATTTCAGATCCCATTCAAAATTCACCAAACTCAATAGTTTTAAAGGTTTTAGAACTGCGAAGTCTCTACCAAATTCTATCATGTATGGGAATGGGATTGGCATTTAAGCAAGCATATCAACCCCTCTATATACCTTGATGTTTATGGTGTTGATTGTTGAACTCGTCTGTCATGACCTTAATAAAAATGTACTCTTCGCTCAAGCGAAATCACTTTCTAAGCATGGGAAGGTTTTTTTACCTTATTTTGATGATTGGATTAGGCAATTTCATCAAAAATGTAAGATGTTGAGTCATTGACTAATGTTCTTAGAGGATCAACTTTGAGATTCACGGTAGAGGAAAGAGACATAGCCTAGATGTAACACTCTGGTTTTGACCCCGTTTGCATTAAATGCATATGATGTATATATTGTAATTAATCGTAGCATGGAGCTAAAGGAAAAAAGGCCCACCATGGATTATCGTTTTTATGTTTCTGCGATTAAATCGGTGTCGATGGTATTTTGTGCTAGCGAGGCACGTTATGATTTTTAAATCATCATGTAAATATGCAATTAAGTAAAAACCCACAACCAGCTATGTCAATGCAACAATAATGAGATGGGAGCATGATTCCTAAGGATAAGGGGGGGAAATATTTAACCTTTGGGGCCAATGGGGAAAAGCCAAATGTCCATGAGAGAACCCATCAAACTGTTAACTACCTTTCTTGTCTTCTCCCCCAATCATTTATTTCTGCCAGAATGTGGTTGAGTTAGTTATTGCATGGAATGGGAAGAGTATGGGCAAAAATTTGAATTAGGCAGAGAACGCGTTTTTGAAAAACGTGTTCTGGCTTCCTTGGCAAGGAAAATGCCCAAAAAGTATGCCATTCTTCCATGCATCCACGCTTTTCATTTTCCTCACCATTCCTCTTCACGTTGGGGCTTTTGGGAGTAGCTGGAGTTTTTCCTGTGTGTTTTCATTCCACGTTTTTGGTTGTTGGCTTCATTTTCCCAGGGATGGGAGGTCGTTTTTGAAAATGCCAAGGATTGGGTTATCTTCCTCACAAATTTGGAGCTCCTAGAATTCACCATTCACGTTCTCTACTATGTTCTTCATTTTTCCCAGGGATGGGAAGTGGTTTTGCTAACAGTGAGTGGCTGGGATCTCTCTTGTGCGTCTTTGTGTTGTTTCCACATCTCCATGATTGTGGAATTTTGTGTTTCAGTGTTGCACAACCAATGGGGGGATAGAGCCACAAATTTTTGTGTGCTAATGGAGTTCATTTTGGCCACATTAGGGCCATAAATGAATCTGGAAATCGAATTGTTGTTAAGGGGGTTGTTTTACCCATTGTTGTTTACGTTTTTCGTTGAAAAAGGTTTTTCATCAATCCCATATCTGGCAATTGCTGTGTATGCATTACTGTCGTGATTTTGAACTATTTTTGGAGAGGAAATGGGGTCTGAGATAGCTTGATAAACCTAGTGGAAGAAGGAAACCTCACAAATAGAGCTAGAGGACTGGCTTTCTTCTTTGCACACCCTGAATAGCACTAGAAGGGAAGGCATAGCCCGAGGGACTGTGTAGCAGAGAAGGGAATGCTTCCTTGTGTTGGGTGTGTAGATGTTTTAGAAGTTAGGTTAGATCTGGTGCAGGTGTCCATAGCTTTTTGGTTAAGCTCACTAGCTTAGCAATCAGCCTTTCCAGCTCCCTTATATCCTAATAAACCCAATTGTGTTGGCTTGGTTGAGTTTTGTGTATCTTTGGCTATGTGTGAGTCTACTAGTGTTCACTTATTCCTTTTGGAAATCATGCCCAACTCGGGGGCGACAGTGTTGCTGAGAGATTGATGAGCACACTAGCCTAGGGTTGGGTGGAACATTGCACTGACGTAGCTGGTTGTGGGACAAGCTTCTTTTAAGATAAGTATCTCTTGTGTTTAAATACTTGCAACTGTGTTTGTTTTAGAACTCAATATGAACATGTTAAATGTTGTGAATGAATCAAATTGCTTCTAATGTTTGATAATCATTTATGCATCTGTGTATTCTTTTATTTCATCGCACCATATCTTATGCTCGTGGGGCTAACATGCTCGGTATAGCTAGCAACTTTGTTATTCGCGTCCTCTCCGTCGAGTAGAGGGGTGGGGACGTGACACTAGAGGAGGGAGGCATATTGTGCTATAGATTAATAGGATTCCAATATAGGCAATGGATTTTCGACATGTATGATTTATGATTTATGTTTCACATTCATTTTTTTAAATGTCCTTGCTCATTGAAAACTTATCCTCGTTTACTCATTTCGTGCAACTTAGTATCTATCCCTAACCTTAAAGCTATAAGGTAAACCCTAACCTTGTGATTCAAGACATTTCATTACTACTACTACTACTACTACTACTACGACCGTCGTTGTAGACGACCTTGAGCCAGATGATGATGCCATTGCCTATGCAATTGCTAGTCCTGATTCTAGTTCTACTTTTAGTTCTAGTAGTGGTGATGAGTATGAGGATTGATCATGTTGATCAATGAAATGTATGATGTATGATGTATGGTGTGGTGGAATCATAACATCTCTTTTGTTGGACTCTACAATCCATTTAGGCCTCATTGATTATGTATTTTGTTCTAGATCATTGTTGCAAAGTACACTTCATGCCATTTTGATATATTCACCCTTATATAATATATACATGAGCATATTTTGGATATTTTGTCTCTAATGCTTTGAAATCATGGATTAGAATCTTTAAAATATTGTTTTTCTTTAAAATTTAAATATTTTATGTATTTTTTTGTAAACCAAATTATTAATTCAAATCGATTGAGTCATTATCGATTCTGGTTTCATGTCCAAGTTGACCCTCGACCGATTCCAAGTTTTAAAACATTTCTTTGAAGTTGTATAATATTTGTAAAATATCAAAAGGATGGATTCCAAGATGGAACCTATTATTTTGAATGGTCATATCTATACAATTTGGGCTCCAGACATGGAAAATTGCTAAAGAGAAAGGGAGTTTGGAAGTATACCGAAATTAGTATTCCAAATCCTACAAATGACCTGGCTAAGTTTGTCATCAACAAAAAGAAGAACAAAGTAGTTGGGGTCATCACAACCTACATTTCAAGGGATATTTTCTTTCATACAAGTAGGATTGACTGTCCTCATGTTGTCTAGAATAAGATGAAGTCATTGTTTGACTATGTTAATGAAAATTACGTAATGAAAATATAGAAAGAGTTGATCTCTATGGAACCCCTTTCCTTTGAAATGATTGAGGACTATTTGGCTTGCATCAAAGAGCAAAAATTGAAATTGGGTGAATGTGGAATTTTTTTTCCAAATAAGGATGTACAACTCATTTAACTAGCCCCGATGAATCTGAAGACACCTTATGATATGTTTTGCTCCTCATTCCACACTAGTTGGACTTCATGTAGGAAAGACGATAAGGACTTTTCCTTTGTTACTTTCTATGATTAATTGATCAAGGGTTAACAAAAGCTACTTGATGAAGGGGATTTTGGTAGCATACACTAGGCTCACTTGCTCAAAGGAAAGATTAAGAAAAATTACAAAGAACAAGGTCGTCTGGACACCCTAAATAAATAATTCCATGAGTGTATCGATCTGAAATATCTATATTTGGATATTCTCAAGGATTAATCAAGTGAATAGTCAACCAATAGAAAATAACTCCATTTGGAAAGAATAAATAACATTGAATATAAATTGATGAGATATGATTACATTACAATTTGATGGACCATTTAAATATGGTCTTATGTGCCTTTTCAATGAAAGGTGCATCTCTATCTTTTCGATTAATTACATATCAAACTTAATTAATATTTGTTTAATTGCTTTCCTTTTATTATTTCATTATTTGTTTATTGATTATTTATATATTATTTTGTTTGTTACATTGCCTTCCGGTCCACGATGCTTTGTCCTCAAACCATACCTTATAGAACTCCTTTATAATTTTAATATACTAAGTAAAACCATGGGAGATTTCATAAAACCATGTGTGGTTTTATGAATTATATTCTTTAACTTTCTCTTTTTTTTTCCTTGTCTTGCAAATAAATTTTTTTCTCACTTCTTCTTTGTAATTTTTTTTCTTACTTCTTGGTCTTTTTATTTTTTTTTAATTTTTTAAAATTTTTTTTATATGTGGTTCACAAACACCCCAGGGGGCTTCTACATCCATAGGAATAAATCATGGGGCGGGGGCGGAGGAGGGGGGAGCACCCAAAGGGGTCTCGCCCCTCGCTTTGATTAGGGAGCTAACCCGATGGGAACATCAAGTGAGGCCCTTATATATCAATGTATACCCGCCACCTGTGGATTTGACCTCGAGACCTTCTGCTCACAAGTTACAACACTCAACCACTTGAGCTAGCCCACCAAGATCTTGGTCTCTTCTTCTTAAAATCGTCGTTGAATATAAATGTTGGGGGTCGGATATCCGACGGACTGTATAAATTAATAAAAAAATAAATGAACAACCAATAAGGGGATTGATATGTGAGTTGTCCTAACAACATCAAAACTAACGATAACCACCCTCTCAGAGAGATAAAACTTACTTTCATCCTATTCTTTAATAAGATTGTTGAAAAAGAGAGTCAAATGCCCAAGTCTATGTCAATTGTTCTATTTCTTTTGTTCTTGTGGTCTCCATTCTTTTCCTGTGGTCTCTGAACATTTGGAAAAGTGGGATACAATAGTTAACATCACCCCGTTTCTTTTTCCTCAAAGTAGAAAAGAAATTGACCCTTGTTAGTTGGAAACACGTTATTTCACACACTCCCCCTTATAATGGCCATGGTGTCCACATTTCACTTGCCATGACCCAATACTATGTAAGTATCTTTTTCATATATTCATTTAAAAAAAATCTTTGTTTCCACTATTCACTCCGTTGATCTTGCAGAGACTATTGGCCTCTAAGTCATTGAGTACATATAGGACACACGTGTCATAATTTTTTTTAGTTTTAAAATCAAAATGAACGTAGACATACTCCTAACCTACCCTTAAAAATGTTAAACCAAGTTATGTATATGGTGGTATGCATGTGCAAATAAATTTTCATACTTCAATTTGTTTTGTCCTTGCTTGTGAATGTCAAATGAGAAATCTAATATTGAATCAAGAAATAATGATGGAACATATCCCTCAAATCACTTCTTATTATGGAGTTGATGTCAATAACAATAAGAAGCTTCCTTTTTATAATAACATTTCTCTCTAAGGGAAGTAACAAATATTTGTTGTCAACATCAATGTTGAAACTATAGTTACTTACTTTATGATCATAAAACAAATTTATCCCACCGAAATCAATGTCTCCCATAACTAAGACAATTGGGTGAATTGCACGTGTATACAGATATCTATTGCTTATAAGATGTGACTTCACGTCAGGACACTGCCAATTCTTAAGTGTCGTGTTCAAATCATATAAGGAAACTATAATGAGAAACTTGGTCAGGTTTAAGAGGAAAATGTTATGGTACAAATTATCATTTTCATAATGTTTTTTTATAAAAGTATTATGTATAATTCGTTATGTTATAAGTGTTTTATAATTTAGAGTTTTAAAATTAAAAACAATAAGTTTTATTTAATTTTTTTTTATAAAGTTGGCATTTCATCGTGAGTGTGGTTATAATTAGATATTTAATGTGTTGGAATTAAAGGTTATGCAGGTTTAATAAAGGTGCTACCACATCAATAAATCCTACACCCCTCTCATCCTTGGGAGCATGCAAACGTCCCACACAAACAGGGATAGACCTTTGCCCCCCAATACTTCGACCAAAGGTAAGATCTCAAAAATTTTCTCAAGTTGCCTGAACTGAACCCTACTAGGAAACCAACAAGACACATAATACACATGTGAGGCCTAAAGAATGCACCCAACAACCATAAGATTTCCTATGAGGGGGAGGTCCTTATGATGATGATACATGCAGTTTTCACTGCAACCTCTGAAGTCACCAACCCTAGTAGATACCGGAGATAAGCCTATACCAAAGGGAATACCAAGATACCACACAAGCCCCCTAGGAAGATAAATGACCAAACCTTAGGAATCCAAGTTGGGGGTGAGTCCGCTCCAACCAACCAAAAGTGAATTTTGTGAGGGTTGTAAATGGCTTTTAAATCCCCACAGAAGGTGTCTAGACAAGACATAGCATTATCCACTAAAGCTTGCTCAACACTAAGAAAAAGAAGAGTCATGTCCCCATCCCATTAAGACTACTAGTTAGCAATGTTTCACCCACCTATTAGTTCCCTAGGTTGGGGAGGAAGCATTAAATCTTGCAATAAGGGAGCTATGGGACCCAAGAGAACCTTAGTTTGTCATTTACACTTTAAATTGGGTCATACAAATAATAAATATTGAGAAAATAAAGTGGCATTGCTTCATGAGGACATTTGAAGGTTCATGGAGACCTTGGGTGGCTAGATTCTTCCTTACACATGTCATGACTTAACCCTAAATTCGAAATTATGAGTAATGGAACGTTCTTGGAAGGTGAAGAGGTGTCAAGTAACATATCATGAGCCCAAGGATTCAAATAGGTGAAGAGGAATAACTCTTCATGGAAGAGGAATAGGCTAGGGAGGAACTAGGTGCCACTTGGAGAGAGATTCCCTATGTTTTATGAGAACAATGATGGAAGATAATATGACAAATCAGACCTGATTGTAGACCTATGAAAATATGACATGTCAGGGATAAAAATAGCCTCCAAGAGGGCGCACTTGGGGTTTGGTGGCAACAATTTGAATTTGGAGGAAGATGAAGGGTTGAGGAGAAGGACAAGTGTCATGGAGGATACTGAACATCAAGGATGAGTTGGAGGAATCCTATGGGAGTGAATTCGACCATGGAGGACCTTAGGAGGGTTATAAAATTATGTCATGAGGAATGAGAATGGATTTTTATCATTTGATCATTTGCCTTTGGCATTTTAGAAAGCACTAGCTTGTCCATTGCACAGTGAGTGCTCACTTGCCCCGCTAAAGAACCAATTTTGAGAAAGTGATATTCTTATCAAAGTTGGATGTTGGAGATGCCACCCTGACCCCTCATTTGGATATTAATGGAGTGTTGTTATTGCATATAGGAGGTTGTTGTTGTTCGTGACCCATGTTTCCTCCCATTCTCTCAACACCTACTTCAATATTTCCATATTTCCATATTTCTCTATGATGGCGCACTTGTGTGAATGGTGGTTGTTCCTTGTTGAGTCTAGTTGATGCCCAAGCATGGGTGAATGATTTATGGCTCTGTAATATGTCTCCCATCCTCTATGTAAGTCAAAATTAGCAGAAATTCATATGCAAATGTCCACATTTCCAAGCTATGGTGTGACTAGTTTCCATATGTTGGTTTCCCATTTCCATGGAGTTGTATATCTAATTTGTTTTTTGAATTGGATCTGATGTTATATGTTGTTGGTGATATATTTATATGTTGTTAATGGAATACATTCCTTATGCTCTATTTGGAACCATTATATATACAATTTACGAGTCAAAGTTAAGCTTTTACATGTCATTTCCCTTAAGCAAATATCACTGAATTTATGCATTCGAATATGAAGCTTTGCATCTATGTTATAGAATTCATAACCACATAAAATGGAAGTAAATTAAGTCTAATATCATCCCCAATACTCTATTTGAAAAGTCGGGAGGGTCACATAGGAGTTGGAGAGCCATTTCTACTCACACCCTAGGGTGGATTACACCATAAATTACTAGTAATTTTACCATTTTTACCAATGTCCCCAAATCGAGTTGCAGATTTATATAACCTATTATAAAGTGACCTAAGAGTTCATTGAGTGGTCCTAAGACTCACCATATCAGACCCTACCAAATTCGAGACCCTCTTGTGCCATTCGAAGCCCCTAGAGTCCAGACTAGTCAAGGCAAATTTTCCCCAAGTTTTGCCTTTGTTTGGAATTTTTGAGTTGGGTCATTACAAGAAGGGAGTCATTTTCAAAGTGATTATTGACCATATTTGTACCATTTGAAAGAGAAATCCCTCTAATATTCCCTACAATTAATGATGTCTCCAATAAGTACCCCAAAGCATTTGCAGTCAACACATACAAGCATGGTGCTAAGGGGAACTGTTGTCTAATAGAATGATTCATAGATATCTTAGGGAAGAGGTCCTTATTGACATAAACAAAGTACAAAGCATTGGAGAACATTGTGTTCACCATGGCAACACAATATGAGCCAAACCCCAAGCATTTCAACATCTCTATAATGAATGACCAACCCACTTGGTCAAAGGATTTTATCAAAATCAACATTGAGCATCATACACAATTGACATATCTCCTTGAACACTCCATAACACCCCAATCTAAAACTATCATGTCCAGATTGAATCTCCCCTACACAAAACCTATATGCTCACATTGCACAACATACCTGGCAACGACCCATACCCTCATAGCCAAATCCTTGGCCATAATCTTGTATGCTACAAAGATAAGGGTGATGGGATGCCATCCATCAATGGAATCAGACATCCCATTCTTTGGGATCAACTTAATCAACCCTTAATTAAGATTCTCAATAAGGCAACCAGAAAACATTTCAGTTGCAAGACAATATAAATCCTCTGCAATATAGTGCACATGGACTTATAAAACTCACATAGAAAACCATCCAACCTTGGAGATTTACCATTCTTCATTGACATAAGAGATACATGAAGCTTGTATCACATCAAGTTCTGATCTAATTTTCCCCTATCACCAATAGAAAATTTACGGGGAACAACTATGCAACAAGCATCCCAATTTGCTAAAACACCATTGAATAAGGGATAACATGCAAAGATATCATAGAAGTGATCATTGGATATGATACAAACCTCTGCCACATCCTCTATAAGGGAGCCATCTTCTCCATGAATCCCACTCACCCTCCTTACTACAAACCTTCCTTTTCAAAAATTCAAAATAGAACTTGGATCCCTTGTCTCCCTCCTAAATCCACTGTCTTTGTGAATAGACCCTATCTTATGTGAAATGTACTAGTCCCCTCGTATGACTGCCATTTATAACTTGGTCGCATCCTCTTGAAGAGAGGCATTATTGATGTCCTCTTCTAGAAAGATATAAACTTCCTCTATCCCTTATTGGGCCTCTGGTAGGTCCCTCCTCCTCTAGGAGGCCATTATCTTGCCCCAACCCCTCATGAACTTAATAGTGCACTACACTACCACCTACCACCCTAAAATACAACATCTGAGCTCCACAAGGTGGAGAGACAAGTCACACACCTTTTGAATAAGGACTCAAAAGTCAACTGGTTCCATATGTGACACATTCGATTCAAAAACTAAATTCATAGGGGCATCCACAACCATATTTATAGATATTACTCACTAGATCAACCAATGATCCAAGTTAGTAGCATCCAATAGGACATCCATAGGCCAAATATTTCCTAATAACACAACCTCCTCTCTGGGTCCATAGAATCGGTCCAACTGCACCTATACTCAGTCCAAACCATGTTTGTAGTTTTTCCTTGTAAACCACCCTCCATAATCCAATTAATTTTTCTTTGAGTTGGGTTCAAGATCAGTAGTGTATCCTTGCACCTGCACCAAGATTTTTTTTGATGTCATTCATCACTAAACCCCTACCACCACATATATCTCCATCCCACTCGACCATGTTAAATTCATCGTTAACTATCCACTCATGAATAAATTTGAACCCAAAATACGACGACATATTTGTTTGAATTTCGACAACACTCCATCTAACATCCAATAAAGTAGTTTTTAAAACTTCTCTAAAACTTCGTTGGATATCCAATAGATACAACAAGCCATCGTAAATACAACAACCACTCGTCTATAACCAACACGTAAGGACCATAGACCCATGACAAAAATCCAATAATCTGTCATTGAATTTTCGACCCATTCGTAGTCGATTAGCCGACACCTTATTCCTCCTAGGTTGTCGAATAACTGACATGTAAGGACCATTGATCCATGACAAAATCCAATGATTTGTCATCGAATATCCGAACCATACTTGGTCGATTAACCAACAAATTATTCCTCCCAGGTTGTTGAATAACCGACAATTAGGTATACTTGTTTCCTCGAGGATGGCACCATCTGATCTAGTGTAGACCTTCTGGATGTCTCACTTTCCTCTCGTCTTCCTAAACTCCCCTCACTCGAGGAAGACAAATCTGACAAATACCTGTTTGGTTCTACCTGCACCATGGGAAAAAAGTTATAAAAATATAATATCCCAATGTCAAAAAATAATTAATCCATTGCTCTTCTAACCCAAATTTCATTAAATTTGGACTAATTTCAGTCTAATCTCCTTTGAAAACAAGTCAAATCCAATCTTTACAAGCTCCAAAACTAGTGTTTCTGAAGTTAAATGACATCATTCCCATGTTGATCATTTTGCTAAGCTCGACACCTTCGTGGAACAATAATTCCAAGACATTTTCAAGGTCACTATCAACTCTTAAAGAACCAAAAGTGAATCGATGTATCTCAACATGCATTAGATGCTTTCATACTCACACAAAATAAAGTGATAACTTTGAATCCTATGTTCAAATCCAATGATGTTGCTTCCATTCCAAGATTAAAGTAACTCACAATTCAAAGACGTAGCATAATTAATTTACTTTGCCTCCTTTTTCATAAGGAAATGAACAGTCTCCTCTTTCATATTAACATGTAATTCATGTAGACATATCATTGTCATTATCACTCGGGTGATCATCTAAATTGGATGTTTATTGTCTTCCACATTTGATATTTATCCCCTCCTATGTTTTATCCAATCATAATCTACATGATTTTTATAATACTATTCAGGTAAATCCTTGTAAGTCATCCAATTCTTAAAACCAACCTTTTGAATGTGATCTTCAAACTCACTATTTTGGTTATAATCTCTTCTAGGTTCAAAAGCTCAAAGTTCTAAGTTACCCCTAAAATTGTCAATGTGTTAAAGTAATTGCACATAACATGTAATCTGATCAACATAATAAATTGCAATGACTTGTACAAATTATAAAAGAACAAGATTAGTTACTCACCTGTATGTGTGGGACCCTTCCTAATTGTATACTCAGAATAGTACTTTCAGAGTTAAATGTGTCTCTTAGAGACACGGTCACATAAAAGGAACAAACTGACCCTTAGAGGTTTAGTACAAACCAGAGAGAGAGATGACATGTTGTAGTAAGGAAAGGGTCATTCAAAGTCAAGTCACAATGAAAGCCCACAAAAATATAGACACAAGTTTAATCTCATACTTCTGTGACAACAGGTCACTTAGACTTACAGTCGGCACTACAGTCTACAATAGATACTTCACCTTGGAGAAGTTCAAACCTTACAAGCAGTAGAACGAAGTACCACCATTGTAGAACACAACAGATTGAGTTTCAAATAAAAAAACAATCCCTATAGAGAGTGGATCAAATCATGATGACAACAGATCACAGCAGATTAAATCTCAAATAGAAGGACCAACTCAACCACCATATATCAGGATACAAACATATCGGGTCACCCCGAAGACAATTGATCTCTCACGAATAGGAACAGATAGGTTGCGGATCTCCCCCACGTGAAAAAAAATTCAACAAGAAGCAATGTCACCATGCAGTAGGAGGCTAGAGTCACAACAGACTTAGCAAATAGTCTCCATCCAAACAGTGCAGATAAACCTAGACGTCAGAGCTTATATCAACCACCAAATATGGATGATGAAAGATGTCAAATATCATTCCTTTATAATTCACAAATACTTCTAAAGTCTTCCCTCAAAATCAAGGTGAAAGGTAAGGACAAAACATCACCTCCTAAAAGGAGAGAAATACTTAACCAAAAGATTCAATAACAATAATAAGTAGCTGTCAAGGGTTAATGGTAAGGAGTTTAGGTACCACACCACACAAAAGAAGGAGGGTGCTAACACAAGGCCAACCATAAATCAAGGAAAGGCCCAAAACCCTATTTTAACCAAAGGACCAAAGGGGTGAGACACAAGGAGGGAGAACAACCCCCTTTACCCACAAGACATAACCATAAGGACCAAAGGGTTGTACCAATAAGGTGAGGTACAACCAATCATCTCTCTCTTAAATGTGCAAATGTTCCATACTACCTGAAAATTCATCATCGATGTATAAGGAAGGGTCCACAGTAGCATTTCAAAGTGTCCAGAGTGTGTAGTGAAATCTTGAACCATACTCTAAGAATAATGGAAAATTCATGGGGAGTGTAGTGAAATCATGAACCCTTCCACAATCTTCTTTTTCTCACACATGAGGAGTTTTCTGCAAGGGAATCTTCGCTTTATAGATCTTATTAGAACCATATGTGCCTTGATAAAATTGATTAGAAGTTGGTTGGATCTACACATGTGGACTCTTTTTATTGAAAGGTGCACTTGTTGAAGGGATTAATTATCATTTCTTAGTGGAGTTTCTTGCTTTGTTAAACCCCAAATAATCCACCTCCGAGAATATTGGAAAACTTTTATTTGGATCCAAGTGGTATATGTGCTTACTAAGCCTATTATAGACTACATCTCTTTGGGTGTTGAGAACTGCGAAGTGATTTGAGGTTGCATGTACCTTGTTATATAAGCTCATTTCTATTGATGAGGCTATTTGAAGCTCTCTTTTTTTCTTCCAAATCTCGAAAATATAATATTTCTCCTTTAACTACCGATTTCTATGGAACCTAGGGTTGCGAACTGGTAAATTGTCATGACAAGAACAAACAACAGAAAATATAACAACTACACCAAAAACTACTTAGGAGGACATTGATGCTACTCCATAAGAAACAACATATAACATTGTTGTTGTTGTTCCATAAGAACCAACATATAAAATTATTGTTGTTGTTCCATAAGAACCAATAACCAAAGGTCCTATTGCTACCGCATAAGAACCAACAATAGGAGCTGGAACAACAGAAGAAAGTTTTATGTAGGAGCATATAAGTTAGATATCTTTCATCAAGTAGAATATTTTGCTAAGATTATGCCCCAAAAGTTGTAGGGGAGGCCCAAAAGGAAGCCGCTATAGAAGTGCTAGAGTTTGTCAAAACAACACTAATGAAAAAATTCATCTTGGTCCTTGCTAAGATACATTTCAAACCCTCCTACAATACTCTCTTGAAACTCAATCACCAATTAAGGAGGGAGAACAAAACGTTAAAACAAAAGCTAGCTTATGTTGGAAGGAATTTGAAAAATCCCACATGTCATATAGGGTTGAACACACTACTCCAAACCATTGAAGAAATAATTTGGTCACCTTCTACTATTCATGAAGGTGACGAAAGAAAAAACATGATTGGTATAGAAGCAATGGAAAAACCCATTGCTGCAGAAGTTGAAGAAATGACTGTTGCTACTGAATTCAAAGAAATTGAAGGTGGTGCTAAATTTGTGCCACACCCTGCATGGTCACCTACATGAGAATTTTTTTATGGTACAACAAATGTTTACAAGAAGTTCATAGTAGGAGTCAATGTTTTATGCAAACATGTAGCACTTATATGTTTAACATGTGCATTCCAATGGTGCACACTGATGCGACAAAGTCTTTATTTCTAAGGATAGGATTATATCGAAACTTGTTGTTATGATAGTTTAGATTATAGAATGACCATGGGGTATTGAATTTTATTAAAATCAAAGAAAATATAAATTACAAGCACATATATTACACAACCTACACCAAATTCTAAGAATGACCAAGCACAAATCATGATGGAGCTCAGAAAAACCAATGCCCTCTCAACCCAAGTGTCCTAAGTACTCATCCTCCTAAGGCATGTCAAGTGGTCCCAAATCTCGCATAATCAAGTGTCCTCCCTTCTGATGCCCAATGCTTATCCCAAGGTATATACACTTCTCATGCAAACAATCCCACATACAATAACCACCTCGTAATGTAGTGTGCTACTTTAGCTGCAAGCCCAGTGTTGAACAATCACTCATAAAAATATTTCATATTGTTATGAATGAAAAGGTTGAAGATACAACTAAGGGTATATGATTTCATAATGAATCCCATGTCACATGAAGGAAACCATAACATAGTGTAAATCTTTTTGTATCAACTCAAAAGCTAACAATCCCTCTTTCCGAGGAAATTGTTTTCAGTAACACTAGTTTTCTCCCTATGAATCTCAACAGATTGTTTTTTGCAAATTTGAATATGTTGTAGTCTCGAAATCAATCATTGTCCTTTCAAAAGGAACCATCGTCCATAGATCATTCTCATATCTCAAGGCCCCATCTATATTTGTGAGTGTTGGTTGAAAGAGAGCATGTTGTCAGGATTTGGGTTTTTAATGAGTGTTTTGGGGTTGGCTTGGTGGAAAAGGTGGTTCCAAAGGCACATTGTCATTGTTGGAGTGGATGCTTTGTGTTGTGTGAGCTAGGGGGGGTCCTTTGAAATATTGATAAAAGGAATTGGAAAAATAAGCAACTAGGTGTGACAATTAGGAGAACTAAATAATTAGTTAGAAGCAAAATCTTCCAAGATATTCCTTCATATATGCATGCCAAAAAAGGCTTTTCAAAAATTCATATAGGATAGTCAATCATATCTCATTCTTAAAGGATGTAATTAAGATATTATAAGTCATATTGAGACAAAGTTTTATGATTATACATATTTCCATTGTGATGTAATCATGAAGTGAGCAAATACAATATGCCAATTTTATACGATCCCCTAGAAGAAATCATCATATGAAGGGATGGGCCATCCTAACCTAACTCCTATAACAATGATGACGATGTTGATGATGACAATTAGGATGATGATGATGAGGATGATGACAATGACGATTACGATGATGAGATTTTTGTTGTTGTTATTTATGATGATGATGATGATGAGGATGACAACGATGGGGGTGATGATGATGATGGTGCCGAAGAAGAAGAAGAAGAAGAAGAAGAAGAATATGATGATGATGATAACAATTATGATGACAATGAGGATGATGAAAATGACAATAATGACGATGAGGATGACAATGACGATGACGATGATGAAGATGACAATGATGGGGATGATGATGATTATGATGATGATGAAGATAATGATGATGATGATGATAACAATGACGATGATGACAATAAGGATGATGATGATGATGATGACTAAGGACCAATTAAGGCAAGCCTTAGCATATGTCCCAATCCATAAGATTATGGATGTTTTCATCATTAGAATTTTGGTTAGTTTGTATCCTGCAGATTCTAATTGTAAGGAATAAAGATTATAGGATCTTATTGTCTTTGTCCTTAAAGATAAATGTGATGTATACGTATACAATTCATATACTAAGGAATTCTATACCAAAGCTCTAGATACATTTGATGGAAGTAAGGGAATTATATCATCTCCAAGGAAAAGTGCTTTATGTTTATATGTCTTAGCAAAAGATTATCTGTCAAGAAACATATTACAACATTGTTTTTTGTCCTTCCCCAATCCTCTATGTACATATTAAAACATTTTGTACTTCTTGCTTGTTTGTCATTCATAAGCATACAAGGAAAATGAGGTTTGACACAAAGGAACGAATTTAGTAGATAAAAATATGGAACGATATTTCCCCCTTATTCCATGAATATTGATAATTCATTGGATCACATGATCCTTGTGCTAGTGAGGGAGAATTAGCGTTCGATTGAGAGGAAACTCAAAAATGACCTCACTTCCTCCTACCTATTTAGGATCAAACCTAAGAAAATAAAAATAAATGAAAAATTGATTGAGAAATGGTATGTTGACAAGATCAAGTTCATACCATCACTTGATAAATACACCATTTCTTGATTATTTTATGGTCTCTACTATTTTGGGTTGATTAAGTATGCGCGGAAATTGTATGATGAAATTTATGATAGAAATATGGTTTGATGGAATGCATTGATTGTAGGGTTTGTTCGAAGTGGGATTGCATAGTACATACTAGAGTTGTTTTTCTAGATGCAGTAGAATGGAATGAAATAAAACTTACGATAGGTAACATAGACAACCTCCAAACACAGTAAAAGGTAACATGTCAACCTTCTCTTCCAGATACTCTATTTAATGTTATTATATGGTCTAGAATGTGAAGATGAAAAATATTGTAATTTTTTATATCCTTTGGGAAATCAATGATAGAGTATAGGTGACCTCAATATGGACAACAATTATTAAAATTTCCCTTGGTACATATATCCTTTATATTCTTTGGATTTGAATGGTAATGAAGCTATAAGCCTTAGAATATGTAGTGTTATAGATTATAAGCTCACCTTTAATGGTGACTAAAGGTATAGACAAACTCCAAAGTATGCAAAAGTATGACATTTTGGAATAGAACAATAACTAATGTGAAACACATGGAGGACAAGAAAGCTGGAAAATTGAAAATGAATTTTGAGTTCTTTATGTGAAACAATTTATAATTCTATACTATCTACTCTATTATTTTCTATCATGAATATGAATAGTTGGTATTCAATCTTTAATTTGTATTCTTTGAAAATAATGTTTTTTTTTACCTCTTTTGTTCTTTGTTATCTTTTATTACATCAAGGATGCATAACAATGAAGTTAGAAAAAATCTAGAACATATTTATAAGACCATATTTAGATTGCTATCCATGTGAAAATTTTCCTTCAAGGATAGTAAAGTATGTTTTAATCATGCTCAATCTCTGCCATATGAATAGAACTAAAAAATTAAGGGAAAGTATGATTTGTTTCACTATCAACCATAATCTAGGACCATATCTATTTTGTTTCTAAGGTGCCCAACTATCATATTTTTTACCTTTAGTATTTTTTGATATTGAAAAGGAAGATGGTGCTACAATAAGTTCATGCCACTATAATATGAAGCACACTATATTCTCACTGCTAGTGAAATAATCAATTATATTCTAAAAAAGAGAAGTGGTGTATATATTGAAAGCAAGTCCAACTATGATATATTTCTATGGCTTCTAAGAGTGAACAAATAATCATGTTATTAAAAAGGGAATCAACTATTTCGAGCATGAGTGTTCAGGAAGCAATTCCCATATAAAAACTCATTTCTTTGAGGGTATTCAATATACCTCTTATATGAGGATACAATATTTACTTTCGTTTAGTGATCTACCTTCACAATAGAACTTGTCCAAAGAGTGTAGTCGAGATCAAATATTACATAGTCCACACATCCCAATAAAGGTCACGACAATGTCCAACCATCCCAATAGAGGTCATGGTTGAGGCTTAGTAGCCCTTAAAGAGTTCACTCCCACCCTAGGGCAGCCCAAAAAAGTCATGGCTCAATTTTGAGCAGCCACACAAGGTTCACGGCCCACTCTAACGAACAACAGTAGGATCATATCCCAAGTCTAGGTAGCCAAAAATGGTCACGACCCAAGTCTAGGAAGCCAGTAATGGTCACGGACCAAGTCTAGTCATCCAACAATGGTCATGACCCACTCTAAGACACCCAAACACCTCACACCCAGCTCAAGGAAGCCCACAATAAAGTCACACTTCAACAATAGGTAGTCAAAATAGGAGGGAAACATCCTTAAATGGTTGAGAAAGAGAAGAATACATATTCAAACTAGCATCAGCAAATAAGACAAGAAGATAGCAGTCTAGTAGGTTATGGGAGATGGAGACTGTGAGCATCGCCCTAAAACTTTACAAAAATGGTGTCCAACCAAAATCTACAACACATTATGTAAAATTCAGAAATTTTAAGTGAATTAAGTGTGGGTATTGACCGATTATGGAGGAATTGCGTCCTCTATGGCTTCTCAACATCCTTGACGACCTCCTTGACCTCCTCTGTGACCTCCTCAACCCCCTCGACCTTCTCTGTCACCTCTATGTTGGTGACATAGAGAACACTTTTGAAGATATTGATGCAAACCAAAGTTCTCATGACCATGGAGATCAACTCCTTGGAGCAGATAATAAAGAACAAAGATCAACTTCCCCATCACCACTTGAGCTTCAAGAAGTTGATCAAATCAAGAAGAAAGAAGAAGAGGAGGTTCCTCAACAGGAACCTATTTTTCTTAAAGGGTTGTTGAGGATGAATGAAAATAATATTTAAGAGGCCCTAACGACTCTCCATGGAACACATACTTTGGTATTGAAAATTTGTAGGAGGATGGAGGAGGAATATTCCATGGAGGACATTGAGAAAATTCAGAAGGAGAAATCCAACATCAAAGGTAATCTTTTGAATTTGCTTTATGATAGAGATTATTTAATTGAGCTTGTTGGTTTGTATCATTGACTAACCTTGAAGAATGTAGAAGATAATGACAAGCTCTCAAATGAGTTGGATTCCACCCAAAATGCACTCCAAAAATCTATGGTGCAAATTGAGCAACTTCAAGAGAGGTTGCAAGTGTCATTTACACCCTCCTACATATCAAAAAGTCATTAAATGGCTGAAAGCATTTATGTTACAAAGGAGGAACTTCATGTGATGGTGGAAGATGAGGTACATGTTGATATGCAAGTGCTTAAGCGGCTACATTCAAACACGAAGGAAACCAAGCACTTGTTCTTGTTTAGAGGGATTATGAGTTGCCTCTTGGTGAGAGTCACAGAGCCTTGGAGGAGGCACATGATCTCACAACAATTGAACCAACCAATAATGGAGAAGATGCATTCAAAATTTTGATGGGTAAGAGTTTCAAAGAGGTAAGGTTGGTTAACCATTCTTCACTCCCTACTTGATTTTCAACCACATATATGGGAATAAAAATTAGGTGAATTAATTATTTTTGATGGGGCCACGTGAGGAGTATAAAACTTATATATCTACTTTTGATGATGACATGATTAAAGCACCATATTATTTACATTTGCTGCAACATCCTTTGTTGCATTATGATGATACACATCTACATGGGTGCACCTATGATGTTCACTTGAGTCACTTGAAGACTCATCATTTTCCTTGTTCCTTGATTATTCCATTTGATGTTGGAGGAACTTCATCTAACAATTGGGTGAAGAGGTATATGATTGAAGCACATTATTATTGGCAACAACATCCTTTGTTATTTCTTGATGATATACATATTCATGGGTGTATTGATGAGACTTCTTTGAGCCACTTGATGTCTCCATGTTTACTCGGCTCCTTATTTGGTTTAGATTTTGGTGGAGCTTATTCATTCACTTCTTGGATGAAAGAACACATGTCTAATTATTTTGATGCATATTAAATTCCTTTGGAGCAGCATTATAGGATATGGTATCCTCACCTATGTCATTGGAGTAGATTTGATATAATACTTGATACTTGTGTGTATGGGCCACATAATGATCTACTAACTTGGATGTACAAGCACTTTCTTGTTTATTTCATGAGGTACCTTCTTGATGTACATTTGTATGATGTTGTTATGTACTTGCATCATCTATATTTTGTACTCATGATAATTGGGATCCTTGTATTGCTTAGTTTCAATTTTGGGGGCAGCAAGTGGTATGGGAGATTGAGTCACTGCTTGAGAAGGTGATTGTAATCAGAGTAGTGCATAAACAAGTATGGTGGTTCCTATTTGAAACTTTCTTGAAATATTGGAAAATCAAAGTTTGGCAACTCAGTTGCAACTTCAAGGAATTATATAGTGAGAAAAAAAAAGTTGAGAGTTCATAAAAAGGTTTCCTAAATATGTAGGTAAAGACTATTTTTGTAAATTTTGTTTTGATGGAATTAATTAAGCTTTTGATGTTTGGTGGTGATGTCATAGGAGATATCAATATTCAAAATACATATCTCTTTACTTTTGGAAACACAAAATTGCAGCACATGGGTGCCACTCCTCAAATGACAGATAAAGAAAATTAAGGAGCATAACCATAAGAGATTACTTGGTGTGATAGCAGGAGTTACCAAGTGAGGATGCCACTTGGGAATATGAAAAAAAAATTAGCATCCAAAATTGGCATCACTTGAGGATAGGAAATCTTGTGTGGAGAGCACTGTCATGTCCCCATCCAAATAAGACTACATGCAAATAATGTTTCACCAATGTACTATTTCCCTAGGACATAAATTTTGTAATAAGGGAGATATAGGACCCAAAAGAACCTTAGTTTAACATATTCACATCAAAATGGGTCACATAAATAATAAATGTTAAGAAAATAAGGTGGAATTGGTTCATGGAGACAATTGGAATCTTGTGGAGTCTTTGATTGACTAGACCCCCCCCCCCACACACACTTTGCATGACCTTCATCCAAATTCGAAACCATGAGGAATGTAACGTTATTGGAAGGTGATGTGGTTTCACAAGGCCTATCATTACCCAAGGAATTCGAATTAGAGAGGAGAGTAACTCCCATGGAAGAGGAAGATACTAAGAAGACAATGTCTGCACTTGGAAGGAGATTCCATGCACTTTATGGCAACTAATGATGGAAGATTCTATGAAAAATAGGACAAATTAAGACCTGATTGAAGAGCCATGGAAAATATGACATGATAGGGATAAAAATAGCCACCAACAGGGCACATCTGGGAGTTATAGGAAACCATTCCAATTGGGGAAAGAATTGGAGCATGAAGAAGAAGGCAAGTGTTATAGGAGTTACTAAACCAGTAAGATGAGTTGGAGGAATCCCATGGAGGAAAATTTGACCTTAGGAGGCCTCATGAAGTTAGTAAAGGGAAGTATGAATAATTATAATGGATTTTTATCATTTTTTAATTGGCCTTTGGCACTTTGGAGAGCTTTTGCTCGTCCATTGCATGGTGAGTGTTCACTCTCCCTGCTTGTGAACCAATTTCGAAGGAGCTGGATTCCTTTACAAGTTGGTTAATGGAGAGGCCATTCAGACCTCTCATTGGATATGAATTAAGGTGTTGTAGTTTTATTTTGAAGTATCATATAATTTGAGTTCTCACCTATCTCCCTTTTCTCTCAGTCCTTCTTCAACATTCCCCACACTTTCATTGATGGTACACTTGTTGGAGTGGTGCTTGCGTTTGGATGAGTCTATTTGATGCCCAAGATTTGGTATATGATGTGCGTATCTGTACTCTTCTGTACATGTACTATACAACTCTAAATCAAAGTAATCCATGTGTGAAAATCTTCCAATTCCATGTTATTAAACCACTAGTTTTCATGTATTTGACCTCTTTATTGAATGAGTTGTATACCAGATTTGTATGAAGGAATTCATATGATGTTTGATGTTTTTGGGGAAACAATTTTTATATTTTATATTGTATCTATATTTCATGTTTTGATCTAAAAAATTAACTCTACTTTTCATATGTCAAAATCGAGCTAGTTATGCAATTTCCCTGAAATTTGTCATATGAATGCTGCACATTATAATAAGTTTACAGAGATAATAACCATGTGAAATGCCATCAATTTATGTATGATATTAATCCCCATATTATTTTCACAAATTTGGTAGGTTCGTACTTGATTTGGGAAACCAATTTGGACCACACCTTAGGGGGGAATTTGACCACAATTTCCTAGGAAATTTGAACTTTTGTCATTAGCCCCAAACCAAGTTGCAAAATCATAAAGTATGATAAAAAGTGTTTATAGGTCATATTGGTATGTTCTATGACTCACCAAACCATTTCATTTCATATTCGGGGTCATTTGGAGTCAGTTGGAACCCCCCATAGTCATGACTAGTTAAGGTCGAATTTGGCCAAAATGCACTTTTTTTTTCAAAATTTCCAATTAGGTACATTACAATATGATTGTTTTTCTAGAACAACTTGTTTAATCCTAGTTTTTGGATTACACAAAATATCTAAATTAAACAACGTATAACTTTGGAAATATAATGAACCTGATTTTAATTTTTATCCAATATACTTCGTTGTGTCTATTATCCACCTTGGATTTTTTTTGGGTCTTAAAATAACCCATTTATTTATTTTTATAGAGAAAATGATAATATGAATCATTTTAAGAATCACAAACCTAGGACTGTCCACTCTAATACTAAATGTTATGGATCAAATACCCCAAATAGCATTAAAAAGGAAAGAAAAGTAATTTCCATTGCTTTATATTGATAAAACTTAATTAATATCAATGCCAATTTTAGGCTACAGTTTCATTTACACCTTACGTTTACAAATATCTCTCGATGATCTATAAAAGTAACTCTCCTTGGTATATATAAGATATAAATGATACAATTACAAATAACGAACCTAGTTGACGCACAATGGCAACAGTAATATAACCATAACAATGAAATGGCTTGAGATTTATGGGATTAACAAGCCACTACATTATTAATTCATATTGTATCTAGTATCTAACTCAAAAACATGTTGGTATAAACATACATGATCCACTATATATACATGATTGAGTTTGGCTATAGGATATTTTCATTATTGCCAACTCTTTCATAATGTAAATCATTCCAGCTCATTTCCAACAACAAGTTGAACCTTTGAACCTTCTTTTTTCTCAAAGGTTAGTCAAAATATCACATATCTACTACAATCTTATAAATTATACTTTAGTATATTATTCTTCCCATAATTGTCAGCAATAATCAAATTGCACTGATGTGATTGGACTTTGCAATAGATGCACCATTCCTTGCCAACTGTATAATGCCCCACTTGACATAAAATAGAGTTTTAGTTAATTCTATAAAAAAATATTTGCTAGAATTTTCTTCAGCCACACTACTTCACATGCTACAATTAGAAAACCCTTACATCCCACCTTATTCAAAGACAATGTCAATTTTTTTTTACTTCTTACTGCCCCATGAAATCACTATTGATCCTAAATTTAATTCATTATGAAATATGGAAGTCTTATGTCATTGTATTATAATCCTCAATCTATGTTTTCCAAACTACTTCACATGCTACAATTAGAGAACCCTTACATTTCACCTTATTAAAAGACAATGTCAATGTCGTATACATGTTATTGTTCCATGGAATTACTATTGATCCTAAATTGAATTCAAAATGAAATATGAACATCTCATCATCTTGATGTATTTGATCCAATGAGAATTTGTTTATCTAACTAGTATAAACTCTTTTCCATCAGTGTATTATATGCCTCAATCTATTTTTTTCAAATGTACTATAAAATTCTATTTATGGACTTTTAATTACTATACTTGGTTTCTTCCATATACCTTAGCACTGCATTTATAACAAATTTGATATATGATCAAGTGACTGTTAGATATATTGGGCTACCTAGAATTTGCTTGTAGAGGGTTCATTGTCTTTGAATTCCTTGGTTTTTCTTTACTCAACTAGTTCAAGTTCCATGGGTTTGTCTACAAATTCACAGTCTTCCATTCCAACATTATTTAAGAGATATCTATTATACTTAATCTAAGACAAGGACCGCTTCACCATCCAATCATATTTGCTTTCCCAAATACTATTAAAGGATACATATGTTCAATATCTCAAATTCTTACTTCATACTCCTCTTTAATTCTACAATTTCCTTAAAAAAAAATACATGTCATGACAACATATAAAATCATAAATAAGAACTCACCATTGCAGTTGTTTGTCGAACATACATATTTAGATTAGTTTCACTTGTTGAATTCAACATATATTAAGAATTATTATATGTGAGAATAACATGATCTACGTATTTGCTTCAAGTTGTATTTGGCCTTCCTTAATCTGCCCACAAAATTCTCTTTTCCTAGTTTAATAAAGTATTTCAAATACTCCATATAATACGTTACTCTCTTTAAAACCATCCATTAAAACACTTTTTATAACCCTTTGTTGAATGTTTCATCCAAATTGTAACATGGTCTTTACGGTGTTCATCATTGCAATTAGCATAAATGGTTCTGCATAATATATGCAAAATCTTTGGCTTTTTTGCTTATATTATTTTCTTGCAAGTATTTTTTATTTGCGTGTATTCTTTTTTTTGCAAGTATTTTTTTATTGTGTTGAGAGGCGCTCTACAACCTAGTATGGGGGAGATCTTGTAACGTTTCATAATGTTATGTAACGTTACATAACATTACAAAATAATAAAAAATAAAAATTTAATTATCTGCTAAAATAAATGTCAGCCAAAAAACAACCTAATATGAGGGAGATCTTGTAAGGTTTGTTGAGTAACTTTTGTTACTAACAAAATAATAAAAAATAAAAATTGTAATTATCAGCCAAAATAAATATTCGTAAAAAAATACAACCTAAAATGAGGGAGATCTTGTAACTTTTGTTACTCACAAAATAATAAAAAATAAAAATTTTAATTATCACCCAGAATAAATGTCGGCCATAAAAACAACCTAATATGGGGCAGATGTTGTAATGTTCCTACCTAACAAAACAATAAAAAAGTACAAATTTAATTATCTGCAAAAAAGAATGCGAGTCAGAAAAAAAAACACAATATGGGGGAGATGTTGTAATGTTCCTACCAAACAAAATAATAAAAAATAAAAAAATTGAATTATCCCCCAAAAATATGTTGGCCTTGCATATGGTTTTAAAACCATGTGCAAGGCCTTCTAAACAACCCATTGTTTTATTGTACATGGTTTAGGAGGGCCTTGCACATGGTTTTAAGACAATGTGCAAGGCCTCTTAGACAACCCATGGTTTTATTATACATGGTTTAGGAGGGCCTTACAAATGGTTTTAAGACCATGTGCAAGGCCTCCTAAACAACCCATAGTTTTAGGAGGGCCTTGCATATGGTTTTAAAACCATGTATGGGGAGATGTTGTAATGTTCATTCCTAACAAAATAAAAAATATTATATGTCGGCCATAACTAATATTAAATATTAATAATAAAAATACTATGTGGACCTTAAATAAAAATATGTGTCTTTTGGTTTGAATCAAATCAATGGCTATATATAGGACACACCAAAGTTAATAGCTCATTGTGTGCAATACCTAAAAAGAGGTTTGCACCTCGAGAGATTGATCCGTCTCGGCGCTTGATAGAGCTTAGGATTTGGATCTACGTTGGTAGTGTAACATATAGAACCATGGAATTAACCTAGTTGTGAGAACCCCAATACAACCTATAAATTTTCTCTTACCTATTGTGAGTTGGCACGGTTTTTGTGTTTGATTTCATTGAATTGAATTAATATTTTCCTTCTAGGTTGTTTCTTTTCAAAGTTATTTGTTGCTAGTTAATGCTTCTTTTAGTATTTTATTTCATACTATTTAATGGTTGGATTTTATTTTAATATGTTACCAAGAGAGATGTTTAAAAAATTGACGATTTGGATTGGATGACCATATTTTTCCCGGAATTTAGTGTTTTTTTTTTGCAAAATCAGAATGTAATTATGTTTTAATCCCAATTTTGATGGTAGAAATGGATTCAACACCCTAAAAAACCCTTAGGGCGCACAAATTTCCAAAACTTGACAACTATAATTTGGAGTTTTAAAAATTTCTACCAAATTTTATCAAAATCGTGCCGGAAAATTCAACCTATTTCGACCCAAATTTTAGAATTTTTAGGCTATGTTGTTACCAAGCACCTCACCCTTCAACTTGTAAGCAAGGGTAGCATATTCCTTATTTTTTTTTAACAGAAACTTAAAAAATTTGATTGATTAAAAGTGGCTGTAGCCCAGCCCGGCGTACAAAGAGGAATCCTATAAAAGAAGGCTGATGCCCTCTAAAAGAACAGTCATCCTTCTTACAAGTGCTTTGAGAAGAGAATCCCAAATTCTTCTGAAGCTATTTCGAGAAAAAGAGTGCTTGCAAGAATAGACTCTCACGAATTGTGAGCAGAGAAGAATACAGAAACAAAGCATTAAATAGGCGGAGAGGAAAGCCCCTTAATGAAAGGATCCAATTTCTTCTGAGAGCCTGAGCTGATATTGGAGGCTGCTTCCTTTTCTCTACGTTCTTTATTTGTCTTTCGCCCTCTAGTGAGTGGAGGAGAAGGAGCTGAATAGTCTTTGGATTCAGAGGTTCCCTCAGACGAAGGGGCCAAGGAAGCCCGCCCTGCCTGGACTGAGGCCACGTGAACCAAAGCGTTGAGGTCTTTCCTAGAACCTGGGGAAGCAGGTTTTGGATCAGCTGCCTCCGTGGAGCCAGAGGGACCAGGGATTCCTTGCTCCGGGACAACTGCTACTTTAGGTTCTTGTGCTTCATCTTCCTGAAGAACTTCAAAACTATTTCTATTTTTCGGCCGTGAAGTATCTGCAAGAGGAGAGGGATATTGAGGAGGAACCTTGTGCTGAGACGCTTGAGGCTCCTTTCACCGGGGAGGACAGCGTCGATTAGAGACCATCTGGAACTCTGCATCTTTGGAAGCTGGGAGATTTTCTGGTTTCTGTGGTTCTGTAAGCTTAGGGCAGCTTTTAGCAAAGTGACCGTAAACATGACAGAAGTTGCATTTGAAAGGGATCTGCTCATAATCTAGTTCTTGAATGTGGCTCCATTCTCCTAAAGTGAGATTTAGGGCCTCCGAGAGTCCTTTCTCTAGATTCACCTCTACGCAGATACGGGCACATCAGTACTAACCCCCTTTTGGTTCTGCAGTATCTAGATAGCGACCTAACTTATTACCAATGTCAATCATAGTGCTTTTCCCCCAAAGATGAATAGGGAGGTTAGGGAGTCTTACCCAGACTGGAGCGGCAGTGATCTTTGCTTCTGGGTTAAACCCTAGAGACCATGGGGCTAAGAACAGACCTCTAGATCCCATGAAGAAAGGGCCCGAACGGAAGACAAGGTCTCTTTCTTCTTTATTTGAGAACAGGAATACAAAAAACCCTCATCCAGCTGCAAAGAGAGTGACATGTCCTTGGAGAAGAGGGTTCCAATGTTCTGAGATCCAAATCTCCACCGCCTTAGGGCTGGGCCATAACCCTGTGAACTTACCAATGAGGGCTTGCTCAGAGAGGATGAGAGCTTTCTGGCATGGATCCGAAGGAGAGAGCTCCAGAGAGGGGATCTTGTCCATCTTTTTCACAAACTTGGATGAAGAATGAGAAGCTGCCTGAGGAGCGGCAGCTTGAACAAGGGCCTTGAAGGCAGTGAGCTAGGTATGAGAGCCCATTTCCTGAGAGGACTCCACGCTGAACCCACTAGACACCATGCTGAGGCATGAGGAGCAGCAACCCGATCCTGCAAACACGGCTCTGTGAAGAGCAGCAACCAACGATCCACGGCTCTGAGAAGCAAGGCGGCGGCTAGGGAAACCCTAGCTGCGGGTGAGGAGTCGATCTGCTCCACGCTCCATCGTTATTCTCTTTAATTTTGTGTAGCATATTCCTTATGGCTAACAACCTCAACAACAATTAGCTCACACATAATGATGTTGCCACAAACAAGATTTGAACATAGGAAGGGAGGATAATAGTCTTCTCAATAAGCATCAAAGCTAAATTCAATTAATTACCTTAACTAGAGATATATTAATTAAATAAATAATACAATTGTGTTGTAATTAATCATAATAGTTTTATAAATGTAAATTTAGGTTTTGTAAATATAAATCATAATTAATTGAGCACTATGATTTTTCCCAAAAATTTCAAAACAACACAATAAATAAGACATGAGTGTGTGACATTTTTTTAAGCCACAAATGAATATCTGGAAGGAAAAATGATTTATAACTCATGACTAAAAAAAATCTAGTACAACTTAAAAAATACTTTAAAATGAAAAATCACACCACAAATTGTAAAAATGATAACTTTACAACAAATAAAATAAATAATTGTTTATATGAAAAATAATCTTCAACTTGCTAATTATACTTTCATGCACAATGTAGACACATGTTTTATAATTAATTGTCTATATGAAAAATACTCCTCAACTTCTTAATTATGTTTTCATGCACAATGTAGACACATATTTTACCGATTATCATTGAATTAAACTTAGTTGTAATAGAAAGAAATTACTAAGCTTATTGTCCCAAAAAAAATATGTGAATGCATATAAAGGATCGACTCGTAAGAAGCAAAATATCTAAAATAAAAAGAAAAAGAAAGTCAATAATATTTAATTAATAAAATTCATGGAGTTCTATGTTGAAGTCGGGTTTAAAAACATAAATTACTCATTACTAATAATTAATGATGAAGGGGAGGCAGGGGGCGGGGTTCTCATTACCCCGGACAGAGAGCAGGAAGTGTCCTACTGTTGGGGCCTTGGACTAGAATCAAATAATATGGCTGAAGGTCTGGCCCTCTGGCAAGGCCTTCATCTCACCAAAGCTCAAGGTATCAACGACATCGTGGTTATTGGGGATTCTAGGCTTATTATAGAGGAACGCATGACAAGCAATCCTCCCACGGACCTGAAGATTTGTCAACTGATAAGGAAAATATAAAGCTACATCTCCTCTTTCCAAGAAATTGATTTCTACCACGTCCTCAGGAAACACAATACTTTGGCCAATCTGGCCGCGAACCTAGCATCCTCCCTAGACAAAGGCGTCCTCACGTTGAATGACATTAGGTCTTGCTGCTCCATTCCTTAAGCCCCTGATCCCCTGGTTTCCCATATGACCTTATTCCTATGTCCTAAGAGGCCTTCTTTGTGGCCTTCCACGTGGGCCTCCCTTCATCTCACGGAGTGTCCCTTCCTTGATTGTGGCATGCCTTCGATCAACGTGGAGGCACGTGGGCACACATGTGGCACACGCAGGGATAAATGAAGGCGGTTGCTTGTACGAATGGTCCAGGCCTTTGTCAAATCCACCTTTCATCAACTCGACTCGGCATGCTTCTAACATTGTACTTCTGATCATTTTGGAGATCTCCCATCATCCCATGTCATCTGGAATGATGACGAGCGAGGTGCATGGATTTAAACAAGGTGGCAGATGGTTCTTTCTCCACCGTCATTGGTTTATTTGCAGGATTGTTGGATTCACTAGTGTTGCCGGGTTTTTGCTCATCTCTGTTTCCATGGACATGTCTTCGGAGTCCATTGCGCCCTCCCCACTCGCACTGCATGTTGAAGATCATATCTGGGATATCAGGAAGGGTATGCGGAGAATGAATCAGCTTCTGAACAAGATGGACACGGAGGGAGGGTGTCATTTGGTGAACATTGATCAGGGTTTGGTCCAGCTTCGAAAAGAATTCGAGCTCTTGATCAAGAAAATAGATCAGGTGTTTACCAAGTTCCTGACAGAATTGGAAATCAAGATTGAAAAACTGGAGCTAAAAGTCATTAAGCTGGAGGTTAAGGAAGACTCCGGCTCCTCCTCGCGTCATGCTGGTAGAAAATCTTGCTAATGCATGTATTCTCTGGTCTTGGCTTAGTTTTTTGAAGTATAGACAGCCTAGTAACTATTTTAGTAGCTTATAGTTTTATCTTGTTAATTCCTAAACAGTATGGAGTTTTTTTTGGACTTATGCTTGCCGCTTCCATAAGGGCACATGAATTTGCCGCTTCCATAAGGGCACCTGAACTATGTGGTTTTTTCTCTCAGTGGTTATACCACTGCCCCTTTAATATAACCATTTCTATTTAAAAAATAATAATTTATGATGAAATAATTATGTTTAATTAATTTTGAAGTGTTTCTACAAGTTTTGATTGTTTGTAACTCCAAGAGATAGTTGGTGACTAGTGTTTTTTACAAAAGTGTTGTGTTAACCAATTGGGCTTCCCAATCAAGTTACACCCTCTTTATTATTAGTTATTAGTTATGGTTTAATGTGTTTAAGTAATATGTGTAATGTGGGGTTGAGGTGAGGAGCCAACGGTGGGGTTTGATGGTTGCCTCGACGGAAGTCCGGTTTCGATTCTTGCGGGAGAGGTGTAGTAATACAAGTGCTACACCCCAGAAAAAACCTGTACGACTGTGGTGGTGGTAGTACTCTCGTTGATTATGTCCTGACCAACATTAAGGCTGGCCCCTGCCCGTGAGTTTGGTATCCAGGTGGCGTAGTCGACAATGCACGCTAGGCGGTTTGGAGAGGTTCTCACAATTAGAAAAAAAGCGTGTGATTGTTTGTTGAGTAGCATAGTGAGTATTCACAAATTAGTTCATTACGTTATTTCCGGTTAGGTGACCCATGTTGTTCACATCATTTATAAAGGATTAGTTTAAGGGTAAATTATTTATGTAAATGATCATTCATCACATTCATATGATTATGTGATTACATATTTATGATTGTTTTAAAATTTATTTTTTATAATTATAATGGTTAGAAAAACTATTAATTTAAGATACGGGTAAGTCTAAAAACACATTAGTATAAAAAATCAAATGACAAGTATAGTTAGATGAAGTCATGATAACTTTAAGGGTTAGCTCAATTGGTAAGACTTACGCACACTCTTTCGATGAGGAAAAGGTCACGAGTTTAAGCCTTGAATCCTTTGAAGTTAAGCCTTCAACAAAAAACCCAACAATTTATCATCCTTACTATCCATGAAACATGAAAAAGTATAAATAAGTTTCTTAATCAATTTCGTTAAAAAAATAAAAATTCTATCATCAATTATTCTAATTCTTTGCTTCTCAAGATAATAAGAAAAGTTTCTTCTATTCTAATTCTTTGCTTCTCAAGAGAATATGAAAAGTTTCTTCTACTTTTGGAGACTTTAAAAAGTATCATAGAATAAGTCACATCACTCTGCCTTTGTCAAATTTTTCCATATGCCAACATGTGATCTTACTTGGAAACATGTTACCCCACCCCACTTGAATACCCTTGCTGTCTTGTATGAGTCTTGTCTGGTTTCCACAACAACAAAGGAAGAATTGTATGGTGTTCACAATTGAGTGGTTCCAAACCTAATAAAACTGAAACAATAATTGTGGCCACTAGTCATATAGTTGGTCTTCACCTAATCAATTTGTTCACAATCATAGTGCCCACTAGTCGCTCCGTTGATAGAACACGTGGGGATGAAAATACATTCACAAAACTAATGCAAATATATTTATTCCTAAGGAGCTCTCACACCAACCAAATTATGGATATGGTATGGTATGCATGTGCTCACATGTTTCTATATTGTGTTAACTTGGGTTGTCTTTATAGATCAATGCCAAATGTCATAATTATGTTCACTAAAGGAATGATGGAAAAATGGTTAATCTATACTTAATATAATCAACCATGCAAGTTTTTTTTATAATTTAGTTGTATATGGATAAGGATTTTTTAATAATTTCTAACATAATTTTGTTTTGTTTTGATTATTATAAATTTACTTTGTCGAGATTAGAGTTTTGTTTTCCAAATTTTTTTAAATTTAAGTTTAAAATTAAATATAGTTTTATTAGTTTAAGTTGAAAAACCTTATAGCTCAATTCATCGAAACATTTTTGCAAAAAACTCATATTTGAATTCAAATGTTTCAACTCTCTACCATCCTTTTCAACATATGAAAGTAGTGTGACATCGTAATAAGAAAAAAAATTCAAACACAAAAAAAAGAAAAAGCTATATTTATATTAAAAGATATGTTTCATAAATGTGTTTTATATAGACATACAACTTAAACAATAAGCACTATATATCATGCAGTCTGTGATGGTCATAATGGATACAATATATATGTCATAAACTACTGAAGCAACTAACAAAACATATAGAACCAAAATATACGATAATGTCCTATAATAAACTAATATATGCACTAGAAAATGGATAAGTATCCAAAATGAAAATCTCCTACTAATGAACAGATTCCATAATTTGCACTCATAAGGGTTATGATAATTCAACGTGAATAATGAACCACTGATTCACCACACCTGTTCAGACTTGACCTGGATCAAAAACCCTCTGAGCCCATTGTTGTATTGATTAGCACCACAATAGATACATCTAATATAATCAAGTGATACATGTCTAACAAATAAATAGCCG
>LPNX010432440.1:294428-317114 GCA_001517045.1 Pseudotsuga menziesii | reverse complement strand
TATATATATACCTGATCAATCAATCTCGTACCCCGATATTGTTTATATAAAATCTGATCTTCAGGTATGTTCAATGCTAACTTTGATAGGTTGAATGCCAGAGTATTATATTCCCTATATAAATGGTCGAAACAAATACTTGGAAATTTTTGATCAAGATCAACAACCTCCCTTTGCTAAAATGTGAGGTGGGAAGATGACAATTGAGATTCACCTCTTGCCCAACCAATGATGACTTTCGAATCTCCCATCACTCTATCCTTTAAGTTGGCAAAGCAAAGTAGAACCCAAAGAGAAATTAGTTTGTATTTTGTATTAATCCAGACCCATAGTTCATCAATAAAGAAACATGTGACTTTCCATCAAACCAAATAACAACACCAACACCACCTCGTCTAGAATAATCTTGAATGCTCTATCAAAATATCCTCTGCAACAACTGATAGAAATGGAAGGTGGTAATTTGGACCATCTAGATACATCTGATAGGCCTAAAACCATCCCACACATAGATAGAAGTGTTTGACTAATCCATAAAGGCTATGAGGGTCGTCCCTCGAAAATGAGTATGTTCCTTGCTAACCAAATCACCTGACAAGCTCTAACAGGGATCTCCATATAAGTATCATTCTTATGCCTCCAAACCTCCATGCACTTAATCAAAGAATCCCCCTCCCAGACACCTTCAAATATGGCATCTATGAGAATATATCTCCATACTTCCTAGACATAAGAGAAGGTAATGAAGAGATGAATGGAATATTCATCCTCCTTCCTACATAAAATGCATAGCACGGG
Source organism: Pseudotsuga menziesii (assembly GCA_001517045.1). Classification (NCBI taxonomy): domain Eukaryota; kingdom Viridiplantae; phylum Streptophyta; class Pinopsida; order Pinales; family Pinaceae; genus Pseudotsuga; species Pseudotsuga menziesii. The sequence continues at coordinate 316,316 of LPNX010432440.1, read as the reverse complement.
TCTAGAGAACCCTCTCTTCCATAGATTATCCCATGTTAAGATGTGGTTGTTTATAGCTAACCATAATTGTTTTTTTCAATGGAACTTGAAGTTTCCAAATGTCTGTAAACCATCATTGTCTATCGGAAGTGATCGTCGCCCATAAACAAGAGTAAGCCTCTTTCGTCATGATGATTTCTAAATCTTTATTCGACATCCAAACAAGCCTGTCCTCCTCATTGGATAATCTAATTCCCCCTTGTAAATACCTCCGATGCAATCATCCCATTCCTTCTTGTTATCCTCTGATAATGCAATAGTCTCAGTTTTCAACTAACTAGTAATGATCTGATCTTGATGAGTGTCCTTGGTTGCTTGGTCGAGAGTATGAATGTCAGCTGCATGCAAACCATCTACTAATTCCTTTGGTATCCTATATTCAGGAGGTCCCCCCCAATAGGATCAATACCAACTCTGATGTGATTCCCCCTACTTGGAAACCAAGATAGCCATTTCCCCATGATGTCAAAAGTTGAGGAGATATTGTTCCACACATATGAAACCCCTTTTTTGGATTTCTTTTGACCCCTGATCCACTACTCGATCATGATATTCTTGACATATTTATCCATAATAACTCGGTTCCATAAACTGTCAACGAACAAGGCCCTCTAGAGACTCTTAACATTAAGTTCTTTTGAGAAAACGTAGATATTTTTGGACCCCCATCCACCCATCTCTTTAGGTTTTTCCACTCTTTCTCATATGACAAGATGAAACTTTGAATGTTCTAGAGATTCCACCTAGAGGAAGTTCATAATATTGTGATTTATAGCGCGTAAAATGGTCTTTTGGATTTTTCACATGGACATCCAGTAGACAAGGAGGTTTTTAAGAATTGAATTGATCAAAACTAATCTCCCCCTTTTTGTGATCCATTTTAAACTCCAATGACTAATATGAGCATCAAACCTCTTAATTAACCAGTACAAGTCGCTTACCAGATAATTAATTGGTTTCAATCTAAATCCCAAATACTTGATACCCTAATCCACCGAAGAAAACTGGTAAGGCAAAATGTCTTTTAAATGCATCCATTTCTGAAAATCATGACATCATCCATGAATAGTAAATGTGTAACCTGATGAGAGATGATATCATAATGCCTTTTATCTCACCCCTGTCATTGTAACTCTCGATGAGTATGCTCAATCCTTCTATGACAAGAAGAAAAAGAAGAGGGCATAAAGGGAATCCCCGCCTCACTCCCCTCGAGGCTCTAAAAGTATTTGTCAATGATCCATTTATCCTAATTGAGTAGTTGGCAGATTCGACACATGCCATAATCTAGTTGGCATATAACAATTCTACACCAATCTATAACATTATTTACCTCAGGAAACCCCAATCCACTTTGTCATATGCTTTGAACAGGTGTAATTTGAGTACTGCCTAGTGAATCCCCCTCTTTTTTATGCTGTGAAGCACTTCTTGCACCACTCATCATGAATTTTCCTATTTTCCCAAAATCCGAATTGTTCTCTAGATATACACTTGGATAACACTAGTTTGATTATTCTAGTGATGATTTTGGCATTAACTTTATATATCAGGTTACACAAAGATATAGGCCTTAACTCATTAAAAGATGTCAGATTATGTGTCTTTGGAGTCAATGCAATATTTGTGGAATTGAGCCCATCATACACCATGCCACTTATCCTAGATTCCTCCACATCTCTCTGAATGTCCTACCCCATTATGTCAAAAAACTGTAGAAAGATCCCCACATTCCATTCATCTGGACCAGGGCTCTTTGATTTTTCAAACCCTTTTAATACAACTTCAACTTCCTCTATGGATACCTATGATGAACCAAAAGAATCCTCCTATGGTGAGAAGAATCTAGAAAAAATTATACAATATTTATTTGACCCACAATCGATGTATGACTTGGGTTTGAAAAAAGATTATGAAAATGTCTCACAACCTTTGGTTTGATTGCATTACGATCACTTACCATATTTCCATCGTATCCCATAATCACCCAAATCGAATTATGAGCTCTCCTATCATTCACAAATTGATGAAATAATTTGGTATTTTGATCCCACATCTCAGGACAGATTTCCCAACTCTTTAGTCTCCAACGTTCCTCTTCCATTAAAAGACAATGAGATCTAGTCGTATCCAATACCTATAATATGTTATGGATATTTAAGGAAAATGAGCCAGATTTATACATAGAATAATAACCACTTAGCTCCTCCTCCACGCCCCTCGGTTCTTTTTTAATCTCTTGTTTTTGGTCTTTCGCCCATCTTATGACTGCATCTTTTAAAGACCTGAGTTTTAAAAACAATATTTTTCATATGTGATGGTTTATGTGAGTAATCCAAATTGCTCCATACATCTCTAATCATGTCACAGAAGCCCTACTCATGGATCCATGAATGATTAAATTAAAGGGATAAACAAAATTCTCTCTAGAAGGATCGAGCTGTAACATAATAGGAAAATGATTAGACATAGGAACCTTGTTAACCCAAGTTCTATACCTCCCTTTCCCTTCAACTAGAGACTCAGAGACCACAAAACAATCCAATCTCTTTGTTATTTCTTCAGTTCTAGTTCTATTCAATACGCCAAGTAGGATTATAAGGGGGTTGAGCAATATCTACTAATCCTTCATTCAAAAAGAAACCCTAAAACTTAGGATCAAGGCAAGTCTTATCTCCCCATATTTTAGCTGCCCCAAAAGTTAGGTTTAAATCCCCTCCTATAATGAGAGACGGTAGTGTCAAAATACCCTCTCTTCTCACCTTATCTAAAAAATTTCCCTGTTAGAATATGGAGCTTAACAATTGATCAAACGTAGTCGAGAGTGAAAGCCTATGAATTCCACATCCATCAAAATTCCCGTCAAGGTGTGGTAAGATGAAAATCTACCCCTTTTAGGGTTCCAAGCTGAGAGGAGACCTCCAAATAACCCTACTGAATTGATGGTTGATAATTTCCATCCCAAAATTAAAGGAGCAAAAAATTCTATGGCTTTCTCCCCCAAGACCATGGTCTCTTGTACAAAATGATATTCGTTCTAACTACTGCAAAAAGTATTTTTAGGGACAATTTCTTGGAGTCCCCCCCCACTACTCTGATAATGAAATAGATAATATTCATTTTTTTTCTCGTTCAAGGGCTTTGTTTACTCTAAGTGTCCTGAGATTAGTGTTTTTGAAAGACCCTATAGTTGACCTATCTGCCTGGTTCTTTTGAGCATCCTTTGCAGCGTCCTTTCTCGCACTGTGAATCTTCAATGGAGATAGATATACCCCCAAACCACTTGGTATGGCTCCTTGTCTCATCTTTTTTATTTTCAAATCCTCTTAATTTATAGGGTTTTCTACCTTAAATGACCCATCTAGGAAAACCCTTAGTTCTTCCTTCGGAATAGTTCCAATGAATGTGGGAATGGGACATCTTTTAACAAAATCACAATATGAAGTCTACTTGGAGAGCTTATGATCAAGTTGTACCATTGGTTGAGTTTAGATAATAGGGTCACCAACTGTTTGATTATTGGTAAAGCATTCCCCAATTAAGGTGTCCTCCGAGGGTTTATCAACCACATCGTTGATATCATGAATCCCAACTACTATGGTGTTAAGGTCCCCATCCCGGTCGAAAGGCCTTTACCCCTCATCCTGGGAAGAGTATGAAACCAAATCATCCCCAGATGAATTTGATATAATACCCATTCCCCCTACTGAGGCCCCTCCAGCCGCCGTATATCCCCTAATAATTTTTTCAGCTAAATAAATGCTAGAAATATAGATTACTTCATCAAGAGTAAAATAATTGACAAGAGTTGGATCAAGTGCTTGAACCTTACCAATGATATCTAGTACCTTATCAGTGACCACCGCATGAGGGGAAGATGCCCTAGGTGGATGTGTAGGCCTTAAACCCTCAACACCATCCGTATCACTAAAATTATCAGATGACCACTCTCCATAAAAGTTGGAATCATCACTTACTGAGCCATAGATGGATGATTTGCATGACCTCCACAAGTGGCCTACTTCTCGACATATGGAGCAGTAGAAGGGTAGCCCCCAGTAGTCCAATGCTTCATGGTACTTCTAGTTACGCCATTCAATAGTTAACTCCTCAAGAAATATTTTGGTTGCGTCTATCTCTCCTAACATTTGTCCCATCTATTTATCCATACCTTTAAGGACCTCATCCCCAACGTGCAGGAATCTACCCAAATGATTCCCCACTACTTTGAACGCCTCTCTATGGAACATGTCCAATGGAAAGACTGTCAATAACACCCATATATGTATAAAGTGAATATTTTTGGTACATGGGTCAAACTTGGAATGTCATCTTTTCAGCATAAAGCTTCTATGATCCTTCAATCAGGTCTTGGATAAAACCTCAGTAGAATGTTCTGTAGCCCGAAAGGTGAATCCATACCAACCTCGAGACATGATAGATATCTCAAGACTATAGCCAAAAAGTGGCATCCAAACCTCCTCCACCCACCGAACTATTCCATCTCCGCTCATGGACTTGTAGCTGAACTTGTTGACCAGAGATGTTAGGGAGAGCTCCACAATGTGTTCCATCCCAAGGTCCCTATCGAGTACCATATCATGAACATCGTCCCTAAGGTTCCACATTTTAGATTGCCCATACTTCTCATGACTGCAGAGTGTTGAAGATATCCTCACCTATTGACGCCTAAATTTTTGGCCACCTGAGCCACCCTCCCAATCATTCTGCTGCTTGGTATGTAAAAACCCCTAACAAGGTTCAACCAATTGAACCTATTCATTGTGCTAGTTTGGTAAAATACCAACGCCCTTGGGATCTACATTAGGAAGAAGACCCACTAGATGGACCATTGACTTAGGGTCTAGGACCCCCTCTTTCCCCTTTGAACCTTCCCCCTAAACAAAATCAACCTCATAATTAACCATTGCTAAATGACCCTCATGACCAGGTTTTCACCGCATCTCCATATGCGTGTGGTAATATATCTCCTTATAGTATTCATTTGGTTTTGAAAACACCTCACGCTCCCACCATTCATCGAATGCCACGTTGCTCCCCAACGACTCCACCCCGGCCTCCCTGTTATCCGACATTCTCTGAATCCAAGCCATGAAACAAGCCCACATATATACCAAGTCCCAGAATATGCCCCAAGGATGGGATAATCTCAAGGAGAAACCCTCAACACATGTACTGAAACCTACCAAATGTCACCAGCAAAGATATACACTGAAATGGTGTAATGGTCCCCAAATTATTACAACCCACCAGTATAAAACAAATCTCAATGTTAAGTCCTTCACCAGATGCACAACATCGAAAGTAACTTCAGTGTTGGAAGCAGAGTGAATAACACCAAAAGTCCTTATTGATCAAAACCCATCGTGCCAGTATGACTCATAGTTCGAATTTGAGGATCTAAGGAAAGCCCTGCGCATTAAATCGAAGCAAAATCGTGAAAGCTATGTCCATAAACCCTAATCTCCAAAAACCCTCCACACTTTGGACTTTTCAAAAACCCTAATCTCCCTCTTTCTTTTTCAATCTTACTTTCACATCTTTGTATCTAGACATGTCATCACAATAAGAAATTGGTTTTAGCTTCAAGATTTTTTTCTTTGAGTTTTGTTTGAAGTTATGTACCTTAGGGAAATATTTTCATCTATTTTATTAACATTAGGATATTGTGCAACATTACTTGTTAATTTATATCTTTGTTGAAATTATATAAATATATATTTAAAAATATTAAAAATAAGTATGGAATTGTGAAATTTTGTTTTATTGTATATTTTATATTTAATTTTAAAGATAATTTTATGGGATCCGCTCCTCTTTCCTTGATATATCTAAATGTATCCCCACTTCATTTCCAATTGCAGTAATAGATGGTAATATAGTGCTCTACTCAACTTGAACCTCATTCCTACTTAAATTGGAGGCCTCACACAAAATTGAAATAGTACATTCAAATCGATTAAGCTTACCCATTGGGTTATACACACATGGGAAAAATTCACAATGTCCTCCTCCTATATTCCTTACAATATTTAGATGGATGGTAGCTCAATTACTAGCCATAACAATAGTTGGTAACCTAATTGGGATCAACCAAACTAGAACCAAAGACATAATGGAAGACTTCGTCTTGGAACAATCCATTTAAATACATTAAACTAACTCATCGAGCCAAGATTAAGAAGATAATTATTTTCAAGTGCAATAGATGGTTGTCAACCTATAAAGAGGAGGGGGATTGGTATTAGTCAAATCTATATTAGAGGCAAGCCCAATATGTTGGCACTCTTTTGCACATATTCCTAAAGGCATCATAGAAAACATAAAAAATATATGTCACAATTTTAGGGCACATTTAGAAAAATGGTTGTGAATTTTGCACATGGTATTTTTGGTGTTGTATTTGTTTATCCCTAGCTATCAAATCTTCATAAAGTTCACACACACACACAAACGCCCGTGTACACACACACACACACAGACGAGGAAAATTTTAAATTATAGGTTGATGAAATCTTTAACAACAAAAATATATAATAAGGATTCAGATAAAAAATTTATGTTGTTTGAAAAGTATACCCTTGAATAATTCCCTTAGCATATACAGTCCAAATTGAATACAAAATGTTCCAAAATTTCCTAAAAATGCATTACGTAATAAATCTTCCTAATATTACTATGTAAGTACAAAACATAGATTTGAATAAATCTAAGAGAAGACATTCCCATTGTGGTCTTCATCCACTAGGTGCTTCATCTATGCATGCCCCTAAGCATTTGATCCTTAAGTTTTCCCATTGGTAGTTTGTTGTATATTCTTCTCTTCAATTTCCTTTGAACCCACATATTGTCTAACTTGGAAATGAGTTCCTTGAGAAAACCCCAAAATCATATTAAATTCATTTCAAGTTCAGTGATAAACTATTATATTTTCCCTCTCACTCCTTGACCCTAGACACTAAATTATCTTGTCTAATGTCTTGTTGCTCCATATGAGATGTAATGTGGTCAATGGATTGCTTAATGTCGTCCATTTGAGAATTTTAATCCTTCAAAGCATTCTCTTAATATTCCTTATTTCGTAAAGAGCTCCCCTGCTCCCCCCCAACTATGTCCTTATTCAACGAGTTGGCCATATCACTACCTATCCACTAAGAAGCAAAACGATAATTTCCAGACCGAATAACTACAAAACAACCCACAACATGAGTATAGACAAAAGAGGGAAGCAACGAGCGCAAGCGTAAATCATTTAGCTTAAATAAAAACAAATTCCTATTGTTACGGAGAGAAACTTCCTATGGCTTGGGGTAGACCACAACAGACTAAATGACACTAGAAATCAATCCATTCCAATATGCAAGAGAAATAAATGCATCTAACACTAAGGGATATGAAGCCTACCTTATTCCGAACGGTTGATGTAGATCCCCGTTGAGCTTTTCCAACACGTTTGCATTCACAATTCGCTCTCAACAGCAACAAACAAGACAAGCATGACATACATCCAAGTGTTAGGCCTACTCTAGCATATATAAACCATCATGTATAAGCAAACAACTACATCCATGGATAAAATATTCATAGTTATGCACATGTATTAGATGAGAAATGGATATTTCAATTAATAAAACATATATAGAACAATGACAAACTCTGTCGGCACCTCATCAAAATGGAGAAACCGAGTCCTCCACTTGGGCCTCCACCACTTCAATCCTCCATCACAATGGCAAGCTTACAAAGTAAAGGTAAGCTTGTGAAGAGCGACAATGTGTGCTCCAAAGGGACAAAGGGACGTCGACTCAAGCATAAACAAGTGAGGCAACAATGAACTATAGTTTCCTTTCTCTCAAAATTCTCCTCCTTCAATGCATCCAAGAGGCTGAATATATATCCCTCCTAATAGGCAATGGAGGGTCGAGTCCGAACGTTCTCAAGGCATATGGAAGGCCAAGAGTCAATTTATTTGGGACTCTATGAGGAAAACTCCAAAAACTTTTATCTTCATGCACATTTCCCGATGTACACAGGTATTGGCTCAAAAGCTGCGTGTACATGCGGGTATTGGATTAAAAGTCATGTATACACATAAACATATGTTTTTTGGGGACTTTCTTGGTTGATAAAAGTATAACTTGACCAAGGGGGGTCCAAGGAGTCTACAGAGGGACATGGAAGGCCATAAAGGAGTGATCTACCAAGTGAGGTAAAATTAACTATAACACATATCATTGTTATCTCAAAACCATAGCGAATTCAAGCATTGAGATCCTGATACTTGTTAGTTACCTCTCTCTGCAACTTGAGGGTTCTTGTAGAGCACTTGTATACTGGCTTGAACATTAACAACTTTCGGTAGTGCATCGACATTCAAGCTTGAGACACCCCAAGAAATCTCACCGAATTACTAAAGCTCAAACTATTGGACATATTACTCGATACCTACATTGATAGAGGAAAAGTGGGAGGAGCCTAGTCAAAAGCATGCAAGAGAGGAAGAGCTCCCTTGCTCAAGATAAATGCAACAAGACCCTTAGCACAATAGAGCGAACTTGTCCGCTAGTTGTAGCGCAATCCAAGAATGCCCCCAAAACTCATAAAATTAACCATTTTCTTATGGATTAAACTCATTCTTGTTTTTCATAGTGCCCAGGGTATCCATCTTCGCCTCGAAGGCCCTTCATTTTGCACCAAAACTTCTTTATCAATTTTAACTACTTTATTGGCAAGTTGGTTTGCAACAAGATTATTATGGCACCTAATATGCATAAATTTCACATCCTTGAGGTCTTGAAGGTTCCAAGCAGTTCTATTGTGGATCCTACCTTGTATATTCCCCTTCTCTTCAGTTCTTCCCCTTACCTGTTTTATGAAAATGAACAAGTCACAAAAAATTGTTACCTGTTGTAATCGAAGTCCCTTCACAATATTTGTTCCTAGAAGTAAAGCATAAATTTTGGTTTCATTCTTTGTTGTGATACTTTCCTCTCTCTCTATCTCTCTCTCTCTCTCTAACTTGAAGGTTCTTGTAGGGCACTTCTATGCTGGCTTGAGCACTAATGACTTCCCTTGGTGCATCGAAATTCCATCTAGAGGCAACCAATTAGGGCAATTCTATCGTGGGTCCTTGCTTGTTTAGTCCCATGCCTTTCAGTTCTTCTCCTTACTTGTTTTATGATAAAGAATGAGTCATCAAAAAAATATTGCTTGTTCAAGGCACTTCACAATTTATGTTCCTATAAATAAAACATACATTTTGGTTTGATTGTTTGTCATGGCACCCAAACCCCAAGAAAAACTTCAATTCTTCTTTTTCGTTGATATGATAAACAAATCCTTGCACTTGCTCGAGTATAATTTTATAAAATATTACACAATTTACAATATATATTTGTGTGTTGATTACAAAATTATGAAGTGATAGAAAAGTACAAGTCTCCTTATTATTAAATTATATGGAAACGCCGTAGCATCATTTCGTTTTGAAAATGAAAAAAAGTAACCAAGTCACTAAAAAACAAATTTTTATGAAAACATGTAATATTAGATATTATTTTTCATTTTTATAAAATAAATAATATAAATTTAAAAAAAATTGAATAAACCAAATAAAAATTATAATGACTTTACTCACATTAAATACTCAATACCAACTTAAAGAACAAAACCATAAAGCCAACTTAAGTCACTTAATCACTAATTTATCTTCATTTCCAGCAAGGAAAAAAAACTCATAAGAACCAGCGTAGATCCAAAAATCCAAATCCTAGGCTCTATCAAGCGCCGAGAGGGATCAAATCTCTTCGTAGGTATCCATTGATTTGATTCAAACCAAAAGACACATCTTTTTATTTAAGGTCCACATATAATATTTAATATTATTTATGGGCCACATATAATATTTATTATTAATTTTTTATTTTGATATGAACTAACATTACAACATTTCCCCATACATGGTTTTAAAACCATATGCAAGACCCTCCTACAACCATGGGTTGTTTAGGAGGCCTTGCACATGGTCTTAAAACCATTTGCAAGGCCCTCCTAAATCATGTACAATAAAACTATGGGTTGTTTAGGAGGCCTTTTAAAACCATGTGCAAGGCCCTCCTAAACCATGTACATTAAAACGATGGGTTGTTTAGAAGGCCTTGCACATGGTTTTAAAACCATAAACCATGTACATGATTTTTATGCACATGGTTTTAAAACCATGCACATGGTTTATGGTTTTAAAACCATGTGCAAGGCCAACATTTTTTATTATTTTGTTAAGTAAAAACATTACAACATCTCCCCCATATTGTGTTTTTTTTCTCACCCATATTTTTTTTTACGGATAATTAAATTTTTTACTTTTTTATTGTTTTGTTAGGTAGGAAGATTACAACATCTCCCCCATATTAGGTTTTTTCTTGCCGACATTTATTTTGACCAATAATTAAAAAAATTATTTTTTATTAATAAAAATAACGTTACGTAACGTTACAAGATCTCCCCCATACTTGGCTGTAGAGCGCCTCTCGGTGCAATAAAGATGGTGGATATGTAAAGAAAAAACAAAAATACAATTCATGGATCATTTGTATTTTGAGACTCTTTTATCTAAAATTTGATAGAAATTAATTAAATTGTAGTTTTAAATTATTGAAATTGTATAATTAATTTCAATCATACTAAATAAATTTTTGGATAAATCTATTTGAATTTTTTGTAAATCTAAATCTAAAATTTTAGATATTTTAAAAATCCCTTAAAAAATTAAATTCATTTTTATCATAATAATTAAAACACAATTAAATTCTGGTTTCACAAAATAAATAAAAAATTATAATCCAAATCTTTAGAAATAAGATCATTAAATATAATAAAATAGTAAAAATGAAAGTGATCATTAAATATAATAAAATAAATTTAATAATACATATGGCTGTGGTGGGCCCAGCTGTGAGAATTAGTTTTAGGGCTACGTCTCTAACTACGCTTTTGTCTGTCGGCCGTTAGAAGCGTGATCGTCGGAGTCCAAGACTATTATATTCGAGGAGCAAATACCAAATGCCACGCCATCAATTTTTTTTGGGAACCATGCAGTCGGTTTTTTACGATGTCAAAGGTTAAACCAATATAGTTTAAACGTTTTACGAGTTAGATTTTTGAAGCAATTTTAAAAAAAAAATTATAAAAGGTTGGTAAATTTTTGGATGGAAAGAAGTGAAGTGCTTTGTAACTTAGTATTGGGGAGATCATGTTATGTTAGTCATGTCTCTCGGTGCTATCTACTCGAGTATGGTGAGATCGTGTCACATTAGTCAAGTTATGCTAGCTGACATTAATAATAATAAATAAAATATTAAAAAAATGAAAAATATAAAATATATATTCACTTAAATAAAATAAAATAAAAATTAAACTAGCATAGATTTATTTTAAACTCAGATTTATCAAGTATTAAGAGAGATCCAAATAATAAAAAAATACATCTTACAAAATTAAATCTCTCTAATTGATTAATTTAAATTTAAAATAAATTTAAGCATAATCAAAATTTGTAAGTTTTTTCAAATTTAAAATTAATTTGTATTCTTAAAATTTGCTAGACATTAATAAAAAAAATAAAATTTGTAAGTTATGCTAGCTGACATTAATAAAAAAAATAAAATATTAAAAAAATAAAAAATAAAAAATATATATTCACTTAAATAAAATAAAATAAAAATTAAACTAGCATAGATTTATTTTAAACTCAGATTTATTAAGTATTAAGAGAGATCCAAATAATAATAAAATACATCTTAAAAAATTAAATCTCTCTATTTGGTTAATCTAAATTTAAAATAAATTTAAGTATAATCAAAATTTGTAAGTTTTTTCAAATTTGAAATTAATTTGTATTCTTAAAATTTGCTAGACTTAATGTATTACTAAATTTTGAGGAGAGTTTATGTATGACTCAATTTTGATAATTAAATTGGATAAGAGTTCATGTAAGGCTAAACTTTAAAGTTTGATAATGGAGGGAAGTAATCTCAATAACATTAGGGAGTTAGTAAATTCTTTGTCAAAAAAATAACGAAGATCAGAAACATTAGAGGAATAGAAATCTCAATAACACGGATTGATATTATTTCATTAATTCAAAATATATTAGAATTGATATTAATGGATAATGATGTTGTTTATTGTTTTCATTTTTTTTTATTATTTATTTAAAAATAAGTGAAGCAAATGGAATATTGTTTTTATATTTAAATAACGAGAAATGAAAATGTGACATCATTATAATGTTAATAAGTGAGGAGTTTTATTTTAATAGGTCACTAAATTGAGTAAAATGTCATCATTGTTAAGAGTTGGGCATATTGAAAAGAAATAATGGTGGTTATTCTCAATTTTTTTAATGTTACAAATTTATTTAGTTTATGATATTTTTGGTTTATTTTTATATTATTGATGAGTGGAATTAGTTGTTGAAGAACTTGGATTAAAAAAATAGATGTTGGTTTTATAGATGGCTCTCTGTTGGTTTTGGTAAATTCAATTTTGCAACGTATTTTGGTGTTTTGGTTTTCTTTATATATTTTATCAGCAACCATAGTTTCACAGTTAAGAAGAAAGATGTATAATTTCAATTGGTTGTGCTCTCTAGAAAATTCAAAACTTCATCTGGTTGTTTGGGAAAGTCTAACAATGCAAAAACTTAAAGGTGACTCGGGTTCAAAAGTTTTAAGTTTGTTTAGTTTGGCTCTTTGTGCTAAGAGTTTGTGGAGATCTCTTTTTGTTACAGGTTTATGGAACAAACTTATTAAGGAAAAATACATTAGATCGTGTTTGTTGGTTTGATGGTTTAGAGATCCAGTATTGAAGGCTCCTAGATCTTCATTTTTATGGAAAAGTTTTCTAAGATCAATGTTGGTTATTAAAGATCGTGTGAATTGGAAGGTTGACAAAGGTTTTCATATTTTTATTGGCATTGATCCTATAGCAGGGGTTCGAGGTAATGGTTTATTATCTCGACAACTTATGTCTGAGCTTCACAAAAGAAATGTCATGGTTCTTGCTTAGATTAGAAATAACTCTGAAGGTACTGATGACTATTGGCTCTCTTTGGAGGCTTTGAATTTACCGCTTCAGATGATGGAGGAATGTAGGTACTTTATTGGTTCTCTTGCTCATGCAGATATATGTTTCGTTGACGGAGAAGACGTTTTAGGTTAGGAACCAAATATTATTTTAGGAATTGTAATAGCTAATCTTGGTTACAAGGTTTTAGTGGGTCAGAGAAGAACTTCAGATATGAAGTGGTGGTACAGTTTTTTATGGAAAATGATTATGCTTATGAAGGTGAAGAGTTTTTGTTGGTTGTTATTGAAAAGGAAAATTCTGGTTTGGGAGAACCTCAAGTGCCATGGCTTTGTTGGGTCGGGTTTTTGTTATCTATGCAGAAATGATACCCAGTCAAAATATCATATCTTTTTACATTGCTCTTTTTTCAAGCTTGTTTAGAAGGAGGCCGATAGGATGCTCTTGGTCTTTTCTAATTGGAATTCGGGGAGCATTGAGGATAGCTTTCTGGAACGGTTTAACAAAAAAAGAGAAGTTAAAGGAGTTACCTTTTTGTTGTTGTTTGGGAAGTATGGAAAACGAGGAATAGATGTGTTTTCCAGGATGTAACTCCTTCAGTAAATTTTACAGTCTCAAAGATTTTAGTAGATGTCCAGGAATGGGAGAAGGAAGATGTTTATAAAGGGAAAAAGTTTTATATTAGTCCTTCTTTCTCAGAAGATGTTATCCATGGTATTTTTGAGGAGCAGGTATTTTTTTTTTTAGATTGAAAGGAAACCATTGCATAAAGCTGAAAATGAGCGTGGGTGATGGAACAAATACTTTTGCAGAGCTTCTTGCTCTTTGGGGTTTACTTTCGTTTACCAAGAGAAGAGTTTTTTATGAATTAAACGTTTATGGAGACTCAAAGGTAGTAATTGATTGGGAAAATGGTTAAAATTCATTGCAGTCCTTACGTTTTTATAGCTAGATGAGAATGATTGAGGATCTTAAAAAGTCATTTAAGTCTATTACCTTCAAGCACATATACAAAGTTTTTAATGAAGATGTGGATTCCTTATCCAAGGAATCAATTGGCGATATGGTTGGACACATCCAATTTTATGAATTTGGAGAAGGTGTTATGGATGATGATGGTTTTTGTTCATGCTTTTAAAGAGCACGTGGTTTAGTTTGGTATGCCAGCTTGATTTTCATCGAGGGGTTGGATAGGTTTTTTAGTTGTTTTTTCTAGTGGGATGTATTTTGCTAATAGGATATTAGTGTCAGAAGGATGTTTAAAGGACAATCAATTATGTTATTGTTATTTTGTAAGATTCTACTCAGTTTTGGCAGAGTGTAGGTAGCTTTCGATAGGAAGATGGGGAGATAGTATGGTTCTTATGTAAACTTGATTCTAAAATGAATAGCAAATTACATGTTTTCTTTCTTTGAAAAAAAAATTGGGTTGGTCCAAATTTGATTAGTATCAGAGTAAGCATTGGCCATGATTTCACTAGGAGTGATTTTGTTTTCTAAATATATAATGTTTGAAACTTAATTTTGATCAATCAAATTATGATTTATAGTTGTTTTGTAATATTTTAATGTGCATCTTGAGTGAGCCTAATGGTTAAGAACATGTGTTTCCTATTAAGAGGTCACACGTTCAAATCCAGAGGGGGTTATCGTATACACACCTTTGCTAACTTTAACAATTACATCGTTTTATAGAGGGGGGTCTCTTGTCCCACAAACAAGGGGTCTATTGTCATTTGAATCTCATCTTTTAAACTTTATAGGGATGTAAGATTTAATGTTGTCAATTTGATTGATTATGTCGTTGTCATTTGAATCTTACCTTTAACTTTATAAGGATGTAAGCTTTAATATTGTAAATTTCATTGTCCTCTTATCTTAAAAAAACTTTATAGGGATGTAAGATTTAATGTTGGTCAATTTGATTGATTATGCCATTGTCATTTGAATCTTACCTTTAACTTTATAAGGATTTAAATTTATAAGGATGTAAGATTTAATATTGTAAATTTAATTGTCCTATTTTCTTTAAAACAACTTTATAGGGATGTAAGAATTAATGTTGTCAATTTGATTAATTATGCCATTGTTATTTGAATCTTACTTTTAACTTTATAAGGATATAAGGTTTAATATTGTCAATTTAATTGTTCTTTTTTCTTAAAATGGTAGTCCACTGTTTATTAGTTTATTAGAGGGATACATCCACCTAGAGTGGCCATAATTACAATCATTACATAGTCAAAGTCAACTCTTAAAGAGTAAGTGTCACAAAGTAATATTTAAAACTGGGTGGAGAGGATAACAATAGTCCTCCCAACCACGAGATCTGCACTAAATTGACTATTGCCCTTTTTTATATTAAGTGAAATTTAAGAATATCTCATCTATCATCTTTTAAGCATTTTTTTAGCATGTGGCGACCATTATGCATAATGTAAGTAATAAGAAGGAGCCCATCTTTGCCAACTTGCTTAATTTGTGCTTATCATTTGAATATATAATCATGGCTTTAGGCTTTTTTTTCATAAATGAAAAACAACATTGTATTAAATAAAGTTGTATCAAAATTACAAAATTACAGAGATCCAAAAAAAATATTTCTGCATAATCACAACTTGCACTGGATAAATCTATATAGATTCAAAAGTCCTACCATATCGACTATAAACAGACCTGCCATCAAAAAGTCCAATACACACTGGAGGATCCACAACAAAAAATACACAACTCTAGACATCCACTTGAGAAAGTGAAGTTTAGCCTAATTGAAGAAAACCAAAAAGTTTGTGCGAACACAAGAACCAACATAGAAAAAGGAATAATGGATTCTCTTGTTTGTTGGCCCGGGGAAAGGGGCATAAGAAGGAACTTCACGCGCGCAGCCAAGAAAATGTGCCATGCACGCGATAGAAGAAAAGGAAGAGTGCAAAGGATGGAAATGACCTGCGAAGGCAGAGCAAAGAAGCACGCGGCAAAGGAAAGGCAAGCATGGAAGTGCACACGAGGGGAACGACCGAAAAACGATAGGGTGGTCGTGGGTGCAGAAGCCGGCTTAAGTCGGTGGATGCCACACTAGTGAAAGCATGCTGTAAGTAAGGCCGTTAGTGCCTCGTGTCGAGTCATGATCACCACAGTTGTAGCCTGGGGGGCGGCTGATGGTGACATTTAACAGACCGCCTGTAAGCAGTCGACCCAGTGTGGTCATGTACAATGTTATAAATAGGAGAGATGCAATAGTTAGACGATTGGATTTTTGTTAGTCGTAATTACGGAATGGATTTGATAGACGATAGCTGTATACAGTGCAGAGAGCAGATCTAAGAGAGAGGTAATTAGAATAGTGGAAGGAGAAAGCTCTACTGGAGAGGCACAGATGTGAGGAGAGTTGATCTAGGCTGTGTGCGGATCTGTAGGTAGTAGCAGTAGATTAGGAGAAATAAGACAGAGAGCATGAGAACTATGAGTCTGAACTTAAAGACATATCTCAAGATCAGTCTGGATCCCGCAGCCTACAAGGTACTATATCCTTTCTCATGCCAGATGAAGAGCACCTTGGTGGTTTGTCCCAGATGGGTTTCCACATTATTTCTTGTGTCCAAATGAATGATTGGTGTGGTGAAAGTTTATGTGATTGATTAATAGTTGCTTTCCGTGTAATGTTAATTGTGGTTCAGTTCTTGTTAGTTTCTTGCAATTGATAGATGGATGAATAGAACATCTTGGTGAATTAACATTGTATAAATGTATATCATTCTGGATAATTTCTGTTATGAATCTCGACTTAAGTCATAGAGCCAATTGACGCGAGTCAGCTACGCCGCATGAGTTGCGCTAGCTGCGAGGGAGAAAGGAAAGTCAGGCCACACGCGATGGCATATAGTTGTGCTCATTCATGCAGAACCGATTCCTTCATCGAGCCGTCTTGCTGGCTTCGTTGAGCTCCTTGGTTGTGAACCAAGGGACTGTACTTCCCCGACAATCGCGGAAACATGGTTCCGACGGTTACCCATCTATGAGATATCTTTGGTGAGACTGTGCTTGCTTCGTAGGTGTTTCCGATGGGGCTTGCTCTGTCTAGCTGGTATCTCGAGTAGTTGTTGGATCCACAGGCTGCGCAGAACCTGGAACGCGCAAGTGGGGAAAAGTGGCAACACCGTCCATACCACCCAGAATCGGTTTGGATAGAACATCCGCTTCAACGTCATTCAGTTCATGATAAGTATGATGAAAGGTTAAGCTAGTGAACTCTTTCATCAACCTCTTAATATCAACCAACCAATGGTTTAGTTCCAGAGACTTCACTTGAGCCATCCCCATAGCCCAATTTATGATAACTTGAGAGGCTCCTAAAACATGTAAATCTATTAGACCCCATGACTTTGCAAAGAAAAGTAAACTCCAAAGGTCAATCACTTCCGCACGAGTATTTGTGCCACAACCCGCCTTTAACCACCCTTTTATCACTTTATCTCTATCCAGCTTTATAACAAAACCTGCTCCACAATCTCCATTTGAGGCCGCTCCATCAAAGTAACCCACTGGATCCTCCTCAGTTTTTTGAAGATGATGCATCCACCCTCGAATAAAAAAATGAGGTAACGAGGGTTGGATTTAATTTTAAAAAGATAACTCTATTGGTAGTTTTAATAAAATTCTAAAATAATTTAATAATTTTTAAAAAGTTTTTATTTTTTATTTTTTTATAGAATTTTAATGATTTTGTAAAAGTATATTGTATTTTGTTTTATAAAAAAATAAATTCACCGTAATATTGAATTTAAAGTCGTTAAAGTATTGTCAAATAGAGTACAATATGGTCCGAGAATAAACATATATGTGAGATTTTTTTTGTTTGTATCTTTAGTCTAAGTTGGAACTTTGATTCCCAACAAATATTAATTAAATAAATACACCGCACCTTTTTTTCAACAAAAATACACCGCACTTTAGTTTCTTAAAGACTAAAGCCAAAGTCAATTGGCATCTTTAACCCCAAAGCATGACCCAAGTTCCAACCTTTACTTTAGTTAGAAATGGTAATTCCTTTATTCCCGGCGCGATACGAGGCAAGAATGGCGGATCTGAAGCGAAAATGAAACATTCAATAATTTGCAGGTGGAAAAGAGGAGTTGTCGTTGAACACGAGAAAGCAGAGTCGCTGACAGGGACAGTAATGGCGGGCTCAGCTGTAAAAAGTAGTTGGGTTGGAACTAGAAGTTTCTGACTTTTGTGTAACTGCCCTTTTGTCTCTTCCGCGCCAGAGCCGTTATTAAAAGTCGGACTCCCGCGAATTCTATTCAAATATAAAAAATTAAAAGTCCCGCCTTTTTTCTGGAAGCATTCAACTACTTTTGTAAAGGTTTCTCAATTTCATTTATAATAATGTTTTATTGGCAAATTTCTAAGGGTATGATGGCACAAATATCAGTTTATTTGAGAATGTTGTCTCAAATATCAGTTTATGTAGCATTAAAAGCATTTCTTTATTTAAAGAATTTGAAGGTGTTAGAAAAAGTAAGAACCAAAAGATTGTTTATAAGCTGGTTTTTCCTCTTTTCTTAGCAGTTGGTTTCTTTGATGATTCATCGAAGGAAGGTATTTGTGGCTATGGAATGGTGTTAAGATTCAATGAACAACATCGTTTTAATTTGTGGATGGTAGGAAAGAAGGGGAGTAACACAAAAGCTGAACTCATTGGTCTTTGGGAGGTTCTTTTTTTTGCAAACATATGTGGAATAGGTTCTTTGATCATCTATGGGGACTCAAAGATTATAATCAAGTGGGCAAAAGGAAACTTCAATCTTCAGGTTATTTAGTTAAACAACTAGTGCAAGAAAACAAACTTGCTGATAAACTCATTTCATCAGATATCCTTTATGCACATATCAAGGATTTTTAACAGCGAAGTTGACAGGTTGTTGAAAATTGCTGTAAATAATGCTTTTGGAACTTTGTTTTTTCAAGAGGTGCAAGAGGACAAGGTTACGATGGAAGGCTTGTTTACTCTAGACTAAGTTATAGTTTTGGTATGTTTTAATTTAAAAGGTTTCATGTATGGGTTTGTATTTTGGTCTCTTGGTGAAAGAACCAAAAACGTGTTTGTCTATTTTCAGTTTTTGGGTTAAGCTCATAGAGAAGTATGTTTGAAGAAGTAGTTTGTTCTAGAAGTTTTTGAAGGTACTTGTACGCCTGAGAAGAATTTGTGATATGTACGTGTCTTTTCTTTGATTCCAAATGACTATCAAGAAAGGTTTTTTCCTTGGGAAAAAGAAGAAGAATGTAATTTAAACGTGTTATGAAGGAAAACTAAAGGATTATTTTATATTAATTATATAAAAACATTTTATTTATTTATAAAAATGTAATATTTTAATTTTAATTATTGTGTTTGGATATAATAATTGTGATGGTGATGATGATGATGATGGTTTTTAACATCCAATTATACCAAAATTGGGTTATCGAACATTTAGAGAACATACGAGCCAAAATTATTTGATTTATTTTAAAATATTATTCCTATGTTCACGAAGCTTAAAGAGGAGCGCCCCTAGCTCGATATAGTTTTGAGGAGTTAGAAGGTTAGAGAGGTCAATGTTAGAGCATAGATTATGCAACTGAGCTCTAATTGTATTAATGTGTTATACCATCGTATTACACATATGTTCATTGTAATACTTTATCATCCATATATTTAATAAAAAATACAACATATTATAGCATTGGACAATGTAACCGAATAAGAAACCCATTTTTATATATGAATAAAAGACCCTTCCTCATATAAAATGGGATAACATGAAGGTCCACAATCAATATGTAATTGTTAACTAGAAGTTGGTCATCCAATTGGGACATTATATCTAATACATAAACAAAATGTTTAATTTTCACACGAAAACATTTTGAAACATACACCTTGCAAGAACATTCAATTATATCGATTGTCATTCTTCACTCGAACTAGTGTTATTTCTCGAGCTACTTGCTGATCCGGATTTAAGTGCGAACGAAATGAAATAGCATATACAGAATCATAATAACAGACAATTTGCAAAGATAACAAAGATACAGTAAACACATATTCTATTAAATGGCAGAAATAGAACAGACTGTAATACAATTGCTAGAATGGTGGTAGCGATCTCTGAGAAGAAATGTGGCTGCTACGCTCATTCATGCCAAGCTGAATACAAAATGAGGCCAAAGGGGCCTATTTATAATAATAATAGCGAGGTGAGAACCCCAAAAGTCCCAAAATGTAACCCTAGAAGATGAACCGTCATAAAGTTTGCGGCCCCACGGTGGTAAGTTGAACAATCAACTTTCCGGGGTCATAACTTTTGCATACGATCTCCGATTTGGGCGTTCGAGAACTCGTTGGAAAGGTCGGTCTAAGCTTTACAACTTTTGGTCGGCCAAATGCATGCCGATGGAAACCATTTGGCCCCGAATCTCCAAAAAACGTCGCTCAAGGCCTCAAAACGGCCCCGAAAGTTTAGGACTCGAAAAACTGCCGAAAAATAACTAGGAAACTGCCACAATGGACAATTGTTTTGAGCCAGTGGAATAGGTGGGTGGCCACCGATCTCCATCTGGATCAATCCTCCCTCCTTAGAAAGCAATGGTCTCCATTGCGTCGAATCCCGTATCATATCTCGAACTGTGTGTTGAGTTGATCTCTTGGTGCGACATTTGTTGAAGTGAAGAGGCTGCTTTTCTTTGGCATCCCGAGAGGGCTGTAATTGTTGTCTGGATGATTTGTTTCTGGATGAGCACCTTGAATGCGTGGCCTTGCGTCGTAGAGGTACTCGGATAGATGAGGAAACAATGGCTCTGTCTTCTTCTCGTGTCTTATGAGCAGAGATACCCTGTGCAGAGGGTGTGGAGGTCTCTGTGATCTTATGTTCTCCTTCAGACGCAATTGTGAAGAGGAATAATTTTCTGATGTGGGAGCTTATCTTCCTACCCTGTGAGACTTTATGAGGTGCAACTGTCTCTGGGATCCAGTAGAGTTGTCCTCCCAAAGTGACAATGACACTGCGAGGCCGAGACTCATATACAGCATGACGCTTCCACATATATGGTTGTCCTAAAAGAACATCACAGACTTCAAGTGGGGCCACATCACACAGTAGCTCGTCTTGGAAAGGCTTGATTCCGTATGGTAGGAGGCATTGTTGAGTAATGCGGATACCGCGTCCTTGGCTTAGCCAACCGATTGTGTAAGGTTGCGGGTGTGGTGTTGTTGGAAGCTCCAATCTCTTGACGACTTCTGCTGAGATCAGGTTCTTTTGGCTGCCGTTGTCAACAACAAAATGTAGAGGCATTCCCTTTACCCACATCTGCGAGTGGAATAAGCACTCCTCTGCCTCTGACTCTTCAGGATCCTCTAGTTGAATCTGGGCGGTAGCAACAGTGGCAGTGGGGTCTGCATCAATGATCTGCCTCCCATTGTCTGCGGTTGTGGCATTGGGTTCCGAATCAGAATCAGGATCTAATTCTGAAGATTTGATCTCGGCCACTAATGACTGCTTTGAGCGACATTCATCCATGTTGTGCCAAGGGCTTTTATGAAATTCGCACCACTTACCAGTGTCCTTCTTTGTCTTTCGATCTCCCTTCTTTGCTTGTGGTGGGGACTGGTTGTCGTTTTCTTTTGCTGTGTTTTGCAGGCCAGGGTTTCCCTTACCTTGCTTCTGCGGTGGATTCACAGGTCCAGAGTCTCGCTTGTTCTTA
>LPNX010432440.1:168657-291669 GCA_001517045.1 Pseudotsuga menziesii | reverse complement strand
GGGCTTCCTCGAGCAGCGACTTGATAGGATCTCCTGCTCCGTCGTCTCTCTTTTCTTCCGCCATGGGAGGTCGTTTGGGACGGCAAGAATGATCAAGTGAAACTAGTTTGAGACCAAACTCTCTGTACTCGGACCTCGTCGGGGACATGCACTGAGAAACAATCAAAGAGCAGATTGCTCTGATACCACTGATCCGGATTTAAGTGCGAACGAAATGAAATAGCATATACAGAATCATAATAACAGACAATTTGCAAAGATAACAAAGATACAGTAAACACATATTCTATTAAATGGCGGAAATAGAACAGATTGTAATACAATTGCTAGAATGGTGGTAGCGATCTCTGAGAAGAGATGTGGCTGCTACGCTCATTCGTGCCAAGCTGAATACAAAATGAGGCCAAAGGGGCCTATTTATAATAATAATAGCGAGGTGAGAACCCCAAAAGTCCCAAAATGTAACCCTAGAAGATGAACTGTCATAAAGTTTGCGGCCCCATGGTGGTAAGTTGAACAGTCAACTTCCCGGGGTCATAACTTTTGCATACGATCTCCGATTTGGGCGTTCGAGAACTCGTTGGAAAGTTCGGTCTAAGATTTACAACTTTTGGTCGGCCAAATGCATGCCAATGGCAACCATTTGGCCCCGAATCTCCAAAAAACGTCGTTCAAGGCCTCAAAACGGCCCCAGAAGTTTAGGACTCGAAAAACTGCCGAAAAATAACTAGGAAACTGCCACAATGGACAATTGTTTTGAGCCAGTGGAATAGGTGGGTGGCCACCGATCTCCATCTGGATCACTTGCATGGCTCATTTCTTTATCACTTGGATTATTTGACTCAATATTTTGTTGATCGACTTAATTTTGTTTTTCTTCTGTATTTTTCATCTACACACATAGAAATAAAGTTTAATAAGTACATCCACATTTATAATATAATATACATGGTTGTGTAAATTGAAAAGCGTACCATAGCAAGAAGTGATACATAAACAATGCACATTCTTCCAAACTCATTACTCATCTCTTCTCTCAACAACTCTTCTATTGGCTCCACTCCACACGTTGTTTCTTTCAATTTTTATACGCCACAACAAAAGCATTGATACAATTAATATAAATGTTTTTTGTTGTTCCATTAATTATAAAAGGATGGAAGTAAAATGACATAACTACTTACATATTGCTTAATTATTTTTTGATACTGCAACATATAGTCACAACCCATACTTAACCCAATGTTAATCAATTGTTTAGATGTCTCTTCTTTGTATGTTAGCACCTATTAGAAGACATCCAAGGATGAATGCACATTAATTAAAATATAAATCTCACAACAAATATGAAATCTTAAGTAAGGAAAATACAAGTTATACTCACAAAATTTATGATCAACCCTTTTCTTCCGTGTCATCTCGTCTTATGTGATGAATGTGTTCTTTTTTCTTTTCTTTCATGTAATAAAACAAATGGAAATTAATATTTCGTGTAATAATTAAATTAATTGTACATAAAAATAAATTATTACATACGCTTGATCGTTTGATGCAAGTTGTTGTTGAGATGACTACTCCTGTGATGTAGTTATGTTCATTTATTTGACCATATAATTGTACATGTTTTTGGACATCCTTATCGAGAGGTTTTAGATATCACCTCACTCAACCTTTGGAATTTTCATAATCTTTCTAAAAAAATGAAAAACTTTTTTAAAATTGATATAAAAGTAAATATAGTCAAAATATTATTTTCGTAATTTTTTGTAGTAACATTTATATATTATATAAAAACATGTTTAGGAATAATAGATTTTAGGTGTTTGTTTTTTGTTATGGTATGTTTTTGTCATTACAAGTCTTATAGGTCTTATTCGTCATTGTTTTGGAAATGCTTGCATTGGAGTTTATATTTAATCTGATTCTTTGAGTCATTGGATTGATTTTGGTAAATTGTAAGTGGAAACCACGTCTATACATTCTTTCCATTGTATCCCTCATAGTTTTATAAAATATTTTTCCTCTTTCATTAATTTCCAACACCACCCCAGATGGTTGAAAACCAATTCATCATCATTTATATCCTTCGTAATTTTTCTCTTCTTAGCATGGCATTCCCTTCCCTTATTATCAGTCCCTACAGAGCATTCAACGAATGTGAAAAAAATGTATGAAACATGCTAATGAATATTCTTAACAAGTACATTATTACTGAAAATTCAAAAATTAACTTCATGTTGATTACCTTTTGATTCACCTAATTCATCTCTTTGCAATGTTTGCATCAAGTTTTTACACCCTTTTGCACTCCGATTGCAAATAATCTTATTGAGTTTCTTCAAGTGTTTTCTCTCCAGTTCACAAACTAACTAATACACATCACTTATAATTACATATAATTCAAATATATTAATTTTATAGTTAAATTTCAAAGAACTTGCCTTGTTATCTTTTTGGAATATGCCCCCATTTTGCTCATTGCAACAAGTTTTTTCCCTTGTTCTATCAAACATATTCTACCAATAAATGCCCTGCATTATAAAATATAAAAACTATGCAATATGTTTTACAAATAAATTAAATGATTTCAAGCTAAAAATGTTTTCGAGTTTATCAGTGTGTATTATATAAGTATACGTGCCGATATATGCGTATTTTTTTTTAAATTGAACTGAATCTAAATCGGTACAATTTATAAAAACAACACTCTTGCATTATACTTTATACTATGCACAGAGTATCGTGAAATCATTTTTTTTCAAAAAGTTAACAGGAGTAGGTTTTGGGATCCAATGCAATAAATGATCCCATTGCAATAGATGTCCAACACCCTATAAATAGATACAGGAAGTCATAAATATTTAGAGGCTAGAAAAAACAAATCTCATTGTGAAATAGTAGATAGGGTAAAATCCTAATGTTAATGTTTGTAGCCACACAAAACGAAGGGGGAGCAACTAGAAAGCTAAGGTTCCAATGCTCAAGCTAACTATACATAATTCTTATTTTCTTTAGAATTCATTGTAAATATTAATAGAAACATAAAAAAGTAATGAATTTTTATTTTTTTTATTTTTTTAAGAGAAAATTTGAGAGAATAGTAAGAAGTTACATCCCCGAAATTTCTCTAATGTATAGTTGTATGTGACTTATAATCCTTATAAATTTGGCTCTTCATAAAAATATGGCCACTCCAAAGTCTTTGCTAGTAAATCTCTCTGACGCAAGTTTCCTCTCAAACTTATGATAAAATAATGAAATAGTGATTAGGGTTTCAATTACAAAGTCACTTTTAGAAAATGAAATTCCCACTCAATTTTTCGCTAGATATTTCAATTCACTGATGAAAAAGATTGTATGTGTTGTTTGTTTTGGAAATCAGTGTGCCTATAATATTGAAGCACACAAATGCAACCCTTATATAGAATTGCACCACTTAATCCATTTCCTTTTCCTTAAAGCACATTGATGTACCATTAATCCAATCCTTTTCCCTTACCTATAAAAATTCCTTCTAGAGGACAATACACAACATGAAATCTTGGTGATGCAGTGAGAATGAG
Organism: Pseudotsuga menziesii; assembly: GCA_001517045.1. Lineage (NCBI taxonomy): Eukaryota > Viridiplantae > Streptophyta > Pinopsida > Pinales > Pinaceae > Pseudotsuga > Pseudotsuga menziesii. The sequence goes on along the minus strand of LPNX010432440.1, from coordinate 288,106 downwards.
GAAGATGGTCAATAGTGGTGGTAAGAGGTCAAGAAACTAGAAGCACCAATGATGTCTAGAATTTTCCTTTGGTTTTAGTTTGCTAATAATGTATTGACATGGAACAATTTGCATGGTAAGGCCTAATATATATCTCTAGTGGAGAAGAGGTGGAGAAAGTATGCAACACCTATCTTTATATTATCATTTCTTAAAGGCAGTTTTGGTTAGTGAAAGCAACCGTTGATCTGAGAACTTGATGATAAGGAAGTAGAGATAGGCACCAATAAAGTTTAGAATTTTCCTTTGGCTTTCATTTGCTAATAATATATTGACATGGGAAAATTTACAAAAGGCAACATGGTAAGGCCTTAATATATATCTCTAGTGGAGAAAAGGTGGAGAAAGTATGGAACACCGATCCTTATATTACCATTTCTTAAAAGTAGTTTGGGTTAGTGAAAGCAACTATTGATCACTAACTTGATGATAAGGAAGTAGAGAAACACCAATAAAGTCTAGAATTTTCCTTTGGCTTTCATTCGCTAATAATATATTGACATGGGACAATTTACAAAAGGGAACATGGTAAGGCCTTAATTTATATCTATAGTGGAGAAAAAGGTGGAGAAAGTATGCAACACCTATCCTTAGATTACCATTTCTTAAATGCAGTTTGGATTAGTGAAAGCATCTGTCGATCACTAGATTGATGATAAGGAAGTGGAGAAACTCAATTCCCTTACCACTATGTCTTCTTAACAATATAAAAAAATGTAAAAGAGATCTTTATATATTTTGAGATTCAAGATTATTAGTTGAGTGACAAAGTGGATGGTTTTCCAATCAAAATACCTTCCCATATGATGGCATAGAACATGTAAGAGAAGTCATTCCTTACTTCTCCAAACTTTCCTTCAAACATGCTTTCTGAGCAAATAATATAAAGGAAAATGATCTTTATTGAGAGGGAAGTGGAATCATGAAAAACAAAGGATATTAGATCAACTCTCTCCCCCACAAGAAGATTCTCAATTAATTTTGCAAAAGTCTATGTATCTTTAAAATGCATATTTCCTTTCTATTTTTTCAAGAAGAAAAGTGCCATCCTTTTTTATTAAAACAAAGGACCTAAGTACAAGCCATAGATATTCTTTGTAATCATTTGAGACTCATTACATCATTCGCCACTGCCAACTATACAAAATATATTACTGCTCAGCCGATGAAAAAACCATCCAATCCCACAAAAATAATCAAAACTGAGTTTGACAAGACAAAATATTATCATCATACCAGCTACCCAGGTAGACTAGATAAGAGTTCAATACCCTCCCAAACAAAAAGATAGATATTTAATAAAAATAGTATAAAGTATATGAATGCTCATATAACAATGAGTCATCCATAAATTCCTGCAAAGTCAACAAACCAGGAGTTAATCTCAATGCGTCCTTTGACAATCCATCCGCTATTTGGTTATGTTCCCTGTAAATGTGTCCACAATATAAATAAAGGAAATCCCCACTTAAGGCTTTAATCCTATGGCACCAGGGTCCATTTCCCCAATTCCATAACATTTAGTGTTGTTGTGTCATTAATCCAATCTATGATAGTCTTGGAATCTCCATATAACCGCAATCCCAGAAGGCCCATCACTTGAGCAATGTACAGGATAACCCACAGGGCCAATAGTTCAACCTAGGTATTAGTACTCCTTCCATGACCGAAACATAGAAAAAAGTGATGTTTTTTGGAAATATAAAGAATGGCTCCAGCTCCTCCCATAGAATTTGCAGCAGCTCCATCAAAAAAACCCGTAGCAACACTCACTTCTGGGCCAATCTCGATGTCCCTATGACTGTGTTTAACATGAGGAGGTGGATAATATTCAATAAGTCTGAGTCCCTATGCCACGACCACCTGTACCTGCGGTTTAATGCCTTCAAATAATGCAACATTCCTACTTAACCAAACAAACCAATTACAAAACAAAGGAAGATATAAAGATCAAACATTGATCTTCCCAGCAATAAAACAACGTAGGGATTCCACCATTTAACGACATACAAACTTACAAAAACCACACTAAATAAAGATATGTCGAACAGTCTCATAGTCACAACCACATATCGGACATAAGCCTGATCCCACCCAACCTCACTTGTTTTTTTTTTTAAACAAAAACGGTTATATTAATATGAGAAATCTAGTTTTAAAACACTGATCAAGAATACAAAAATCTGCTCATACTTCCCAGCCTTAGACAATTATGGTGGGATTTCCAGACTTATCTTTGAGTTTACCTTGAGTTCGTAGCACCCTATATCTATAAATTTATTAGCTGCTTTGTCCGCCCACATATTAAGCTCCCTGAGAACATGATAGAATTCAATCTTTTTGAACCTTTTGATCATATATCTGATTCTTTTTAACAGTCTTTCCATCCTCTCATTTTTGCTTCTTCTTCCTCCTCTCACTGCTTGGATAATTAGCCTCGAATCTCCGATAACCACAACTTCATCCGCTCCTACTTTTTGCACCTGCTTAAGGCCTTGCCATATCCCGTATGCTTCTGCCATATTATTGGAGTCGTGTCCAATGTTCCAAGAGTATTCGATTTCCACTTTCCCTGTGGGGTTTATGACAACTCCTCCTCCTCCCACTTTCCCCGGATTCCCTTTTGAAGCTCCGTCAAAGAACAGATTGAATATCTTTCTTTCTCTTAACCAGTTTTCGAATTGGGATTTGTCCATTCTGATTTCCCAATTCTCCAATTTTTTAATGACTGTGCTATTATTTTCCTGAATATTGAATCTTTGCATCCATTTTTTTCCTTTCTCTGTCAGCTCGGCTTTATTATATGGGTTCATGGTGCATCTTACCACCTCACCTAATAGAGCATTGATTTTTACCGTTACCCTCCACGCTGGTTGACTCCTATTCTGAAAGATTCGCTGGTTTCTTTCTAACCAGATGCACCAGCAAACAATTTTAGGCAATTTCGACCAGCAGGCTCTCAGACCTTTTTATTGCCCCAGCTCACCCTTATACCTATTTTCCCAATTGATGAAAAATTCCTGATTGTTTCCATTCCATTGAAATCCGTCATCTTCATTCAGCATTACTTCCTTCCAAATTGAAATTGAATATGAGCAGTTAAAGAAGAGATGAGAAATAGACTCTGAATTAACAGCACAAAGGGTACATCTGAAAGGGCCTGCTATCCCCCTTCTCTCCATATTCTCTCCAGTCAGCAGTCTCTAGTGAATTAATGTCCACGTGAACACATCTATTTTGGGCAACGTTCTGTTGTTCCAATTGTGATTCCAAATTCTTGGATTCCCTGGCACATTATAAGTTGTAGCAAACACATTATACCCCTCAGCCATTGTATAATTTCCATTTCGGTGTCCACAGCCACGTCTGTCTTTCAAGAATTTGGAAATCGGGGCTATCCCAGCCAAGTGAATGATCAACTTTGTTTTATCATTTTCTAGCTCTTTTGGACAGTCCGGCAGTGCCCAAGATAGCCAACGATTTGGATAAATCATGTCCCATTCTGAAATGCTCCATAACGTGGACAATGCTCTTGCCTCCATCCAAATTTGTAAACGAGGTAGGCGTGGGGGTGGCTTACCTAGGATCGTGTCCTTCTAGAATTTTATTTCTTTTCCATTACCCGATACCCAATATAATTTTTCCACAAACTGATACAACGATTTTTTGCACAGATTGAAGATGGGAGATCCCTTTTCCTTCACGTGGTCGCCTTCCAGGCCTCTAAGCCTAGATCTTGGAAAATATTTGATTCTTAGAGCTCGACTACACCAGGATGGTTTAGAATTTAGCAGATTCCAGAGTAATTTGGCCCCAATGGCCAAGTTTTGATGTTTAAGGTCCCTAATTTGAAGACCTCCCTCATTTCTGGGCAGCTTAACGGTTTTCCAGTTTACCAGGGCATACTTTTTACCTCCTCCATTGTTCCCCCCACTTGTTGAGGCTGTCCCAAGTGATAATTTTATTCATCAGAGAGAGCCAATTGAAGCATTTGATCTTCATTGGCACCCTCCATCTCCATAAAACTTTCGAACACCACTCCTGTGAAGCGTCCAAATGATATTCTAGTAGTAAGGTATACAATAACTTTGCAGTGACCTGCCCAGTGGATTTGTTGAAAGACCAAACAAGTCACTCCTCACCATCCGTAAGATGTATACCCAGGTGTTGTAATGCATCAATAACAATCTCTCATTCCTCCTTCCATGCGCCACTTAGTTCGAGGTCATTCGTCAACAACCAATAAGAACCCGAGCCTTTCCAATTTCTCGGCATTCAAGCATGATCCAACGTTGTGATTCCATAATCCCATAAATAATATACAAGGCCATCCGATAATTTTTATACATCCCAACAACCTTGTCTACCCCAATCACCACCTCATTTCCCCTGGCAACTCGCCAACAAATGCGCTTACTGATCCAAACCAAGACTTGTAAGAACCCGTTCCATATAATGGACAAGTTTTGAACCGAATAATTCCCTCTCCTTAACCAATCTGCAATGGAATGTCTCTTGATGTACTTTGACTTAAACACAATGCTACAAATACCATTCCCTGTCAACACCGTCCATAGATTCTTCATCCTCATTGCCGAATTAACCATTCGAAGTTCTTTATATTCAACCCCCCATGAGAATAGGGTCGAGTTAACGCATCCCACTTAACAAGGTGACGACCTTGTCTCCCCACCCTTCCACCCCAGAGGAAGTTCGACATGAACGATCTAATAATACGAAGGATGGAGTAAGGAATCTTCATCAATGCAAACCAATAAACATGAATTGTACTTAAAACTAACTTCATTAAAATAATCCTACCCCCAAGTGGAACGAATCTAAAGGTCCAATGGTGAAGCTTTAATTCAAACTTTTTAAAAATCCAGCGCCAATCAGCCACTCGGTAATTTAGTGGCTTAAGCCAGTACCCCAGGTACTTGAAACCCACAACAATCCTTTCCAGCTTACAAGGGAAGGAAACCTGTAATTATGCAACCACAACATCCAACACATTATTCATCAAAAAAGAGGATTTAGTCGCACTAATCATCATACCTGATGCAGCCAAAAAGAGATCAATGATGTCTTTGAAGTGACTCCATTCCTAAATCGAGCCATGACCAAAAAGGACCACCTCATCCACAAAAGGATGTCTATGAGTGCTAGCACAGAAGAGATGTGAATGCCTCGTATTCTGCCCAATATTTTAGTCTCATGTATAAGAAGACTCAGGCCTTCAACAACCAATAAAAACAAGACAGAAGATAAAGGACAACCCTGTTGCAGTCCACGACTCACACTGAAAAAATTTGAGGGAGTGCCATTTATGAACACAACAAAATTTACAGGGGAAACACACTCCATGATCCAATTAACAGTAGACACCGAAAGACCGATCTAGAGAAGTATAAGCCGGAGAAAAGTCCAGTTAATCTTGTCATAAGCCTTTATCATATCCATCTTCAAAAATAAGGCAATTAACTTCCGAAGCTTGATAGAGTGAAGAACCTCCTCTGTAATGCCAACAACTTCGTGAATATGGCACTTCTAGAGGAAACCAAATTGCTCATCCAATAGAGTATCATCCAATAGTGGCTTCAACCTTTCCGATAGATTTTTAGTAATAGTTTTATAGACTAGGTTGCATAGAGAAATAGGCCGAAAGTCTGAAAAGGACAAAGTTTTATCACACTTTGGGATTAAAGTGATGAAAGTAGCATTTAGCGCCCTCGAAATTACACCATTTACTCGACTATGCTCAATATCCTAAAGAAGAGCCTCACCAACCATGTTAAAGAAGGAGAGAAAAAACTTCACCGACCACCCATCCGGACCCAGAGATTTGTCCTTAGTGAAACCCTTTAAAACCGATTTGACCTCCCTAGTGGTAACATCCCTATCAACTGAATTAGGCTCATCAATATTGAAAAAAAGAGGGTAAATAATGAGAACCTTGATCTTATCCAGCGAATAGTCCAGACCCTCCTCCTTGAACATCGAAGAAAAATACTCCACCCTAGCCATTTTCAGTTCAGTATCCTCCTGTACAGGCACCCCCCGGAGGTGCCATTAATCCCATATACCATTTGTATTGCGGTGAGAGCTAGCATAGTTTCGAAAGAACTTAGTGTTGGCATCTTCTTGAGTAATCCACACAGTTCTGCTTTTAGCCTCTAGGAGGATGCTTCGAAAGCAAACCATGAATATTTACGAGCCTTTAAGCCAGCCAAAACACTAGCCTCTTCAATAGAAAGAACACCAGTCGGAGCAAGAAGGAGAAGATCAACAATATGGTCCTCAATAGCCAGTAATTCACAACTGCGATTATATTTGATCTTACGTTCCCACTCCACTACCGCCTTATTTAAAGAATTTAACTTGCCAATTAGGGATGAAATATGATCAACCCCAACAACAGGTGTTGCATTCGACCAAACCTGTATGATAAAGCTGTGGAGTTTAGACTCAATCAACAAGGTGTGATTAAACTTGAAAGGGTAAGGAGGCCTAACCCCCATCCCCTTCCAATCCAAAAAAATGGGGAAAAAATCTGATACCTCAGAGCGTCTAATCCATGAATGATACTGTTCCATCCAAGGCAGCAATGACTCTGCCACCAAAAAATGATCAAGCCTCTTTGCAATACCATCAACATCCAATCTGTTGTTCCTCTAGGTGGGTCCAAGTTTAGTCAAAATTATATCAATAAGTAAAGACTTTGTGAAAAGATCATTAAAAAAAGGTGCAAGCAGAACCATCCATTGTAGAGCTTGTGAGTAATATCAAGCCAAGTCTTGTGAGTAATATCAAGCCGAGTCTTGTGAGTAATATCAATATTGGTCTTGTGTTGTATCAAGGCTATCGACTTGTGTTGTATCAAGTCTAGACTTGTGTTGTATCAAGTCAATGATTCTCATAGACAATACCCTATGAGAATGGATCTCCAATTGTGGAGATGATCTTGTGTTGTATCAATATTGAAGTCTTATGTTGTATGATCAAGACTGTGGACCTCCATTTGTTGAGGTGGTTATACTATGTGATATTTTGTTAGTCATGGTCACTCAGTGCTATAAGTCTCCTTTAGGGATTAGCTACCCCTAGAGTGAATTAATTTGGCATATGACTATATGACCCGAGGTAATATATATGACCATCATTATGTATGGAATAATTCTTCTGAGTATGATATGATAAGATGGATAAATAATACACATATGGACCATGCATTAATTAATTAATGATAATGATATAAAACATAGATAAAGAGAATTCAAATTGCCCATGCAAATGTCTGAGTGAACTCGAGTTATAAATCTTCAGTAAAATATGAATGCCTCAATCAATGCCTCGGTCATAGCATCATTTGAACTATTAATGAATGTAATCAGTTAAGTAAATAAGATCTTAATGTTCATCAATTAGTGTGCATCAACTAACTAAAGAGATCCATGCAAAAGTTAATAATAGAAATTGTGCATGGATGGAACTAAGAATGAATTATTGATGACTCTTAAGATAACCTGTTAACTAAGAGATCAACAGTTAGTTACAGATTGAGTTCAATTCAGTTAACATTCGGTTCAAGTAAGTTATCATTCAGTTCAAGTTAGTTAACATTCAATTCAAGTCAATTATCATTCAATTCAAGTAAGTTAACATTCAATTCAAGTCAGTTAACATTCAATTCAAGTAAGTTAACATTCGGTTGAAGTTAGTTAACACTCAGTTCAAGTCATTTCACTTTTAGTTGAAGACAATGAACATTCAGTTAAGGCTAACTAAGGAAAGGAGGGGCGCTAATGTTTGCATGGAGGGAGTTCTAGTTAGCTCCTCCTTGTGAATGCATGATGTGGTGCTCTTAGTGTGTTTACTGATCCTCCTATGCACTACCTTATGCATGCTAGGGTTTTGGCTTTTTATTAATATGCTAGGAATTATATGGCAAGTTCAACACAGTCGAATACAGTTGCATACAATTGTTTTTGCAGGGTTACATCGGATCTCTCTCCTCTACTGCTGTGGTGATATCTCTTATTGAGCAATATGATTATATGTTGTAAACCATTCTCTGCAAATTTATCTATCATACTCAAAGAATTGCTTGGTTTTTCATCCTCCGTGTTTGGAGGGTTTTCCCAGGGTTTATCTTGTCTCTCATGGGTGATTTATTTATATGGATGCTTTATGGAGCTGATTTGTATGGCTGATTTATTTATGAGATTTATATATGGATGATATATGTGGCTGATATATATGTGGCTAATTTATATGTGGTTGATTAATGAGAACCATATGTGCTGAAATTGATCAATAAAAGTTTTAAAGTTCAAGCATCTTCGATTTTGCTAAAACATCAACATGGTATCATAGAAAAGGGCGTGAATGAGATTAGTTTTTTGCAACAAACTAAAGCCTATGTAGATCTTGAAGAGTTGAGAAAAATATTGTAGCCATAACATCGATCTCTGCTCGACCGAAAGACCATATCGAGGGCATTTCCAACTTCAACACATGGAAGGAAATGGTGTTGGACATATTGAAGGATAACTACACATCCACAATGATTGAGGCCCCTTCATCCAATGTAGGGCGAATCAGAGTGTAAGTCAGTATGCACCATTCCCGTCACTTTCCAGGAGACAAATTTCGTGGAGCATTTTTTTATCAATCCATGGGGAATCGACCAAAACCATTGAAAACCCACTTCCCAAATGGGTTGATTTAACTTATTTGTGAGAGAATTTCAAAAATACACAACTGTTTGGGAGATACGATCAGGTATTTTAATTTTAAGATTTTAGAATTCGTGTTCTGTACGTCTTTCCAATCTGGACGAATTGGTTGAACAACCTAGGGATTTGTGGATTGGATATTATTCTTATTCAATGGATATTGTGTGTAATGAGATCCTCTTAGAGTTAAGAACTCATCCGAAGAAGAGGATGATGATCATCGGAATGAATTTTTCCTGAAGAAGAGAATCTGCTCCAGGTTGCATGGGATCCAATTTCCCCATGCAAAGATTCACTACCTCTTGCATGCACTCAAATTTGCAAGGAGATCAAGACCGAGGGACACCAACAATCTCCGCAAGGAAGCAGAGGTCAAGAGGGATCACACAAAACAATAAAATATAAGTACTTGTATTTAGTTTATTATATTATGTTTATATCTATATGCTTTTGAATGTGTTTCATTACAGTCATATAGAGATCCATATTCCTAGGATTAAGAATTGTGTTATGATATAAGCATATCGAGCATTTATGTTGATTGTATTTCTTTTATTGGAAAAAAAAAACAAAACTCATGAAGTATACATGCATGATTGTTTGATTATGATATGCTTTTATAAAATTAGATTAAAAGGTATTTTGAATGTATTCTTGGGATTAGGAATGATATTATAATATAACATCATTAAAAGCACATCTTGCAATCCTTCTATTAATTGGTAAACATTAAAACTCATGTTTAAATTAAGAAAAGTATAGGGTTGCATTAATGTTCATGAGATATGAATATAAACAATGCATGATTGTTTCATTAGATATGAATATGAGGATGTATAATTTATTTACGAAATATGAATGGGGTTATGTCAAAACATTGATTTAGTCTATGTACATAATTGTGTGAACCATTTCCAGTATGTTGAAATTTTTCATGTGATTACATTTCTTGGTTATGTAATGTGATTAATCATTTGAATAATTTTTCTTGTAGGGAAAAGCATATGCCCCGACCTACAAGAAGAGAATGACATGGAGTCATTCTGATGGTTGATCCTAAAAAATAACAGATCAAGAGATTCCTATGTTTCTTAGGAAGAAGTCATGATAGGAGCCCTAATACTATTATGAGAGAAGTAAAGAATCTTGAAGGTAATTCATTTATCCTATTTATATTCATATATGTGTTAGACATAGAGGAGTATGAGTCTTTGTGATGGAGGACTAAAATTATGATTCTCACATCCTAGATGTTGAGAGGTAGAAGCTAGATTTCCTAGCTCCTGGAAAACCATTGGATAATATTTTTTCTTTTGTTCAGGAAAAATGTTTAGTAGAGTTCTTGAAAGGATTCAAGAACAATGGATTTTAAATCCATGACCACATACATAAATATAAATATGATTCTTTTTCAGATTTGTAGGATCTTATAGATGTTAGATATATTTATACATGTCCCAGGTTTAGTTATGTCCTTTAGAATCAATACATAGACATGTACAACAAAGTATGTGTTTTGTTACCTACTTGGTACAAGAGTATTTGGGTTCAGACATGTCATAGTCAGTGAAAGTAAGTTTCATGGATATATGGATTTTGACTAGTACAACGATCGAGAAAGATCACATCAAATATGTTGCTCTAGATAGAGCATATTGTAAGGCAGTAAAGTTTTACAAGGTTCCTAGTTAGTTATATACAAGACATGGTGCAGAAAAAAGTTGTGTAACTCATGTACATATCCACAGATGAGCAGTATTGCCAACATATTTACTAATCATGTGTCCAGAACAAGCTTGGTATAATATGAAAGACTCCTATAGTTTAAAAGGGAGTATTGATGTATCTTCATAGGAAACAATAGTTAAAATTCCCCAAACTAGTTAGTCATGATGCATGACTAAGGAAGCCAAGGTTTGTGATATCTTGTGGAGAAAATCCACTTGAGAAAATACATGGTCAAAGTCTTGGAAACTATTGGATACTCAAGAAGAGTTTTAGCCTGAATTGTCAGATAACAGTTAAAACCTCTTGGATAGGTTGGATATGTGGGGTACTATGATATGAAATCACTATGAGAGATATCAGGCGTTGAAAAAAATCATAGAGAATGGAAATATCTCTAAGAACTTCTTCATATAATATATGTTTCTTGAAGTCAATAAATGTTGAAGATTGAAAATAAGACTTTCTTCTTGCAATATATTACAAATTTAATGTGTTGCATATGATGGATATGAAATACAGAGTTTCCCGTTTAAATAAATTGCATTCTGGATTGGATCTAGATGATGCTACTTTGAATAAGTAGATGGTTGGTCTCTTAAAGTACCTAGTAGGTCTGCTATTTTTTTTATGCTTGTGGATAAGCATATGTTTGAGTACCTTTGAGGTACATTAGAATAGGTTCTTTAATGTATTTTGATACATAGTAGACCTATTATATATCTTGGGATTAACTATGTGTATTGCGGCTGGTACTACAAAATATTAGTGTATTGCAACTAGTACTACAAAAGAAAGGTGTACATTAGAGAGTACTACAGAAGAAAAATGTGTTTTGCAGATAGTACTACTCATTTAGGATTAGTGTAGCTTGGGAAGCTACCTAGTAGGGTGAAATACTTAAGCCTACAATTATTAGGTGTTATTAGTCAAGCTTTTTGAAAAACCCTATGTGTTATGATATAACACATTGAGATGAAGTTTTACTTCATTGAAGTCATGGTCCTATAAAGAAAATATTTTAGTACATAGCCATTGATGAGCAAATTGCAAATTTGTGGGAAAGACGTTGTCAGTGACGAAGTTGAGATACTTCTAAGATTCATAATTTTCATGATCAACTCCCATAGAAACAGTCTATGTTGTTGCTTTATGCTATTCAAATTCCATCTCAATATCCATGGTCTCCATTGGCTCTTCATGATCTATTTCGTGAGGAGGATTAGAGGATTTTTAACTAGTAGACCATGTGCAAGGCTTCCTTGATTTAGTCCCTACAATAATCACTTCATATTCTTATCCTAACTCCTATTCATCCAATTGAGACAATTGTATGGCTCTATTTCTTGTGACTCTAGGAGTCGCCTCTGGCATCCCATCCTCCATTGAAATCTCCTTTATCTCATGCTTTCTTCTTTTGTACATTTTACCCTTGGTGGAGGATTTATGCTTGGTTTCAATTATCCATGTCTCGGTAAAAACACTGATTTCGATAGAGGGTTTTCTTTGGAAGGTATGGTCAGCAATGCCTTTCTCTAAGGGTTGTTCTTCTACTTCTTGAAATTTTGTTTTACTATGTTAAGTTTGGCTTTCAGTAAGAGGTTTTTCTGCTGGTACTCGTTTAGTAATTTCCTTCTTGGCCACTAGTTCAAGAACCTCCTCTCCCCTAGAGAGTCTCTTTGTACACCCTTCCCCTTTTCCTTAGTAGGAGAAGCTTTAGAGTTATCCATGGGCTCCATCTCCAATCCCTTCAAAGAGTCTATTTGTACTCCATGTACATCATTAGAAAGATAACCTGCCCAATTAAAACTATGATTTTGCCTTCACTCGTTATGCATTCCAAAACAAAAGATAATGTTACCATAATTTACATGTGAGATGGAGTTGACACACTTACCGGATCACAACACTCTGGTAGTCAAATAGCTCATAAAGAGTTCAACCAACCACTAGAAAGAGGGTATTTTGGTAATATATTGATCGTTCCAAGTCACTACTAAACTGCAGGGCCAAGAGTTACTGGAATTCGAATGTCCTCATCCAATTTTAAATCTTCCAATGTTGCACTGTAAATAAGGACATCATGAGAACATTCCATACCGGACCTGGATTAAGGGTATGATGATAACATTGCCACTAGGTCTGTTTTGATAAGGCATGATATCTTGAAGCCAAGGTGTGCTAAAACCATTCCTTTTTGTGACATGTTTTCTATGTTATTTGTACATATCATCTCATCTGGTGTATTTGATGCTATTGTGCTTGATTGGGATCAAAATAGTTCCTATAGTGTTTCACCTTTTTTCGTTGTATGACGAACTACTAGAGCTATGAGTTCTAAAAACATACTATTCCATTGGAGGTGCATAGCGAACTACTGGAATCAAAGGTTCCTATATATTTTTATTCTATTGGATTTTGTAATGAACCTATCGATGGTAGATGTTCCAACAATCTCCCTATTTTGTTACAAACTTTGTGTCAAGCTATTGAAACAATTTTTTTTTGTAAATTGGCTAGCCTTACTGAAATTGGAACTTCTATTGCTTTTCCCCAATTTTCCTGCAGTATTTTCATTAAATTCCTAAAACTCAACATCATTGGATCTTCTATCTTTCCAACAAGTATCTACAGCTTATCACTCGTGCATGCACAAAGGATATGATAAATGTTATCTTGGTATCAATATTTCCGAACCATGTATGTTGGAAGCTAAAGATAATTTCCTTCTGAATTCCGATTCCACTCGATGATATGTTTGTCCTACACTTTATCCATTTATGTGCCACATTTTCACCTGATCAAATTATGTATTCTATCTGCACTTGATCAATTATGCATTCTATTGGAACTTGATCAAATTATATGTTCTATTTGCACTTGGTCAAATTATTGTCAACCAAAATAGTTATTAGTGATTCCCTTTTGAAGCTACCCAACATATTACTAGAATTCAAAGTTTTGATAGCATTTTGTTATGATGCATAACACGACGCATTACCATAAGAAGGTATTTTAGTAGTTTAACAATCCTAGGGGATGTAACATGGTGTTACTGGAACAAAGTGTTCTGGTAGTCCATATTTTCTATTATACACTATGCTAAAACTACTGGAATGAAATGCCTTATGTAGAAATCAGGTACATTATGAGTTTCCATGTGGTCATTCTTTGTCTTTCCTTTCAATGTTGTTGTCATATATTCCTTGTATTTTCCCATGAATTGCTAGATGACGGTTCTGATACTACTGGAAGTGGTCATTCCAGTAGTCACATTGTACTGTGTGGTATTCATCCCTCTACTAGAACTTGATATTTTGGTAAATTTGTCCTGTAACTGATCATATCAAAGATCTTCTTATTCTCTTGATAACTAAAGGTCTGAATGATTAGGTTATACAATTTGGTCTTGGGATTGACTGATGAAGAAAAGGAATATTGTCACTATCCAGTGGATTTTTCTCAAGACTCGATTAGTCTATGCTCGCTGATGTTTTCAATTTTAAGGATTTTGAACACTCAAAGAATACTTCATTTACATTGTCCTATGGATTTTTTTTCGAGCCCAAGTGAGTTAGTGCTTGTTGGTATTTTATTTTTAGGGAGTCAGAAAATACTTATGAAAAATTCAGGGAGGTATCTTTGTCATGATTGATAACTAAGCATGACAAATATTTAATACCAAGCTCTACACAGTTCCTTTTCTGTAAATAGTCCACCGAGGCCGGATAACGAGATAAACCTATACTTAGTATATGTCCCTCTCATAGTTTAATGAACACAAGAAGGAACAAAATAGACACATGATTTATTGACCGTGAAAAAGAAGTTTTTATTTATTTTTATTTATGTTTTTTTTTAAATTTTTATGTGTTTTTGTTGTTTTATTAGTTTTATTCAAACCATCATTGAAGAAAATTTAAGTTGAGGAAGAAATGGTAGGGAGATTACCTTCCATACTCACCACTTCCATCTCATTTTATTGGATCCCGCTTGAAATGAATTTTGCCTTGGTCATTGGATTATGATATAATTTCAACATGTGTCCATTCACAAGAAAAGAAGTTTGATCTTCATCAATGGTCTTGATTTGAACTGGTCCATTCTCAAATATGGTGTCTATCTCATATGCCCCCAACCAATGAGTGGTCAATCTCCCCTTAACTTTTTTGAAATTAGAATAAAAATGGAGTGCCTAATCACTGGGATGGAACTGTTTCTTTCTGATAAGTTTATCATGCCACTTTTTCCTTTGGTGCTAAACCAAGGTAGTTTTTTGAACAACATCTTGTCTAATCTCATCCAACCAATTCGACTGCAATATCCTCTACTATTGTGCCTTTTTTAAGTCCATCCCTAGATCCATTGCAGTTCTGAAAATCTTAATTTTGAACTCTATAGGGAGTAGGAAATGTGTTCCATTACCAATTCATAAGGAGTTAATAATGTGGTGTTCCTCCAAGTGGTTATATAAGCCCATAATGCTTCCCGCAACCAAGCCACCCAATCCTTGTGGTGGGACCGAACTTTATTTGTTAATATGGCCTCAAGAACCTTATTGGTGGATTCTACCTAACCATTCTTGTGGATGATTTGGGGTCGAAGTTCTATGTCTGATATGGTAATACTCCTAGATGGACTTGATGAGTTTTGAAGAAAATTATGTCCCTTGGTTTGTGATAAACTCTCTTAGCTGTCCAAATCTAGTAAAAATATATTCATATAGAAAGTCTACAATTGAATGTTTGTTGGCTCAAAAAAAATCCTTGGATTCTACCCATTTGGTCACATAATCAATACAAACAAGGATGCAATTCTTCCTCTTTGACATTGGAGTGATGGGCCCTATGAAATCTAGGGTCGATTTTTCAGATGGTTCAACCAACACTTGTGGATGTAGTAGCATCTCATTGGATTGTATTAGTTGTCCCAACCTTTGGAAACCGTCACAACCTTTAACAAATTGTTTGGCATCCCTAAAGAGGGTAGGTCAATAATATCTTGCATGTAGTACCTTGTAGGTTGTTCTTCGATCTAAAAAATTCCCACCGCATGGATCGTCATGGAAGGCCTTTAGATTTTCAAATGTTTCATCCTATTGAACATACCTCCTGATGATGAGATATAGCCTTGTGCGAAATAGATCACCACTAATCCATGAATAGGAAACACTTGCTCTAATGATATTTTGATTTTTCTCTTGATGACAAATGCTAAGGAAAATTCCCTGTAGCTAAATAGTCAGTCAACATTACCTTGATTCTGTAATCTAGAAAGGAAATCAACAAACATGTTTTCCTTACTTGGTTTGTCCACAATTGTAATATTGAATTCCTGTATCAACATAATCCATCGTGTAATTATGCCATTAGTGCCTGATTTGTTCATCAAATATATTATAGCAGAATGATCAATGTGAATATAGACTTCGTATCCTGTAAAATAATGCATGGATCTATTAATAGCATGCACTATTGCAAATAATTATGTTTCTGTCATGTCATAGTTCAACTCAGCAAGTGCAAGTTTTTTACTAATGTAATAAATGACATAATGGATCTGGTTTTCTTTCTTCCCAAGGACAACCCCTAGAGAAATATCTAAGGAATTTGTAGATATGTGAATGATAGGGACCAATTATCGCCCTTAGTATAGGAGTAGCAGAAAGCTTCTTCTTCAAAGTCTCAAAAGCACACTAAAAACTAATATCCTAGGGAAAACTAACATCTTTAGACAACAATTTAAATAAAAAGGTGGTAGTCCGAGTGAAATTCTCAATGAATTGCCTATAATAACTTTCATGGCCAAGAAAAATCCTCATCTCTTTCTAATTTTTAGGGACTGGTAGCTTCGAAAAGACTTATATTTTAGCAGGGTCTGCTTGAATTCCTGCAACATAGATAACATGCCCTAGAACTATTCCCCTATTTAATAGCATTTTGCATTTCTCATTGTTATAGCTGATTTTACCACACATGGTTGATCACATATTTATGGCCTTCCCTGTCCCTCTAGAGAATCTTTAGACCCCATGGACTTATATTATACTTTGATGTTCCAAGATCATCCCTAAAAAACACCTGTTTATTGATGTATGCAACTTTTAAACCCATACTTGCATGTACACGCGACTTTTGACCTCAAACCCGCGTACATAGGGATGTGTGGATAAGTTCAAATATTTTTGGATTTTTCCTCATAGGATTCCAAATATCCTGACTCTTGGCCTTCCATATGCCTTGAGATCGCTCGGATTTGACCCTCCATTATCCTTTTGGAGTGCTATATAAGGAACCCCTTGGATACATTGAAGAGGAAGGAATTGAAGAGCAAAGAAACTATAGTCCATTGTTGCCATAATTTGCATATACTTGAGTCTGCATCCCTTTGTCCCTTTGGATCACTTTGTGTTCTTCCCTAGACATGTCAACAAAGGTTGTCACTATTGTAATCTCTGATTTTATTAATAGAAATATCTTTTCCTGTCCAATTATGTGCATTTAAATATGAATATTGAATCCATTGATTTATTTAATTTCTTCTACATTGTTGAATATATATGCTAGAGTAGGTCTAACACATTATTATAGAGCATGCTTGTCTTGTTTGTTGTCGCTGAGAGCGAATTGCTAATAGAATCGTGAATTGGAAAATCTCAACGAGGATCTACTTCAACCGTCCGGAACAAGGTACGATTCGGTATCCCTTAGTGTTAGATGTTTGGTTTCTCTTGCATATTAGGAAATATTGATTTCTAGTGTCAAAGTTGTCTATTGTGGTACACCCCAAGCCATAGCAATTTTTTCTCCGTAACACTCATTACTCAAAGCAAGGTTTTCCTCTTGGTATCTAATCAACACTATTTCAAGATTTTGTAAGTCTTCCTCAAAGATGTTTCCATAGACGATAATCGTCCATGTACACCTATACGCAATCATGGATGAGGTTTAAAAATATTCCTAATAATTCCCATTTAAATGTAGCGGGGGAATTACACAAACTGAAACATGATAGGAAAATAAACATATTTCATTAAATTTGGAATTAAACATTGTATCTAGAATTCCAACATAACAAAAAAACTCAATTATGGGGTTGTTCTTGTAATAAAATCTTTCCAATTTTAATGAAATGTATGTTAGGTTCCCCATGGATAGGCGAACGCGGTTTTATCCTAGTCCTCTGGTGATATTTGGGTCTAGTTATACCCACTAAACCCATCCAATAATGATAAATATTTCTTCTTGACCAAGGTATCTAGGACTTGATCAATGAAAGGTAGGGGAAATAATATTTTGTGGTAGCCTTGTTCAATTCTCGATAATCTATGAATATACACCATTTTCCATTATCCTTGGGGCCTACAACTAAAGGTGAAACCCACTTACTGTCAAATATAAGGTAGATAAAATTGTCATCTAATAGTTTCTCAATTCCTCTTTAACCACTTACTTAAGTGTTGGGTTCATTCTCCTTTGGGGTTTCCTAACAGGTCGAAAAATGTTCTATGTGTAAATGTGGTGCGAACAATTTTTTAGGATCAATCCCAATCATGTCATGGTAATCCTAGGAAAAATATTTGGAATGCTTGCATAAAACTTGGATCATTTTTTCTTGTTGAAGGTCAGAAAGTTGATTACTACTAGGTATAAATTTACCTAGTTGGTTTTCCACTAAAATACTATAATGATATTCCTCCTACGTGGTGGATGTTCTAATACTGCAAAACAAAGACAAATTCATTAAATCAATTTTCTCCTAAATATTAGCTTTCAAATTTTGGTCTAAAGGAAATCAAAATAAATTTCGTGTTTGAGAGAAATCAGAAGTAGAAAGGAAAGTAGTGAAAATCTAGACATGTGTTTCGATAGTTAGATTTATAAAAAATAAAATAATGGTCTTAGGTAATTTGATTGAGAATGAGAACCTAAATAAGGACCTATGATACCAAAAAGGGGAAAGGTAAGGAGATCTAAGGGAATGTTAATATGCCTTATCCACCTTTCTATTACCCAAATCCTTCACTCTTTTATATTGTTGATCCTAGTATATAGTTGAAATTCATACAAATATATTGGACTTAATGTTCCCTAAAATTAGGAAATCAACCCCCACATTCTAGGAAATTGAATCCCTTAAATTATTGGAACCAAGTGGAGTTGTATTAGGACTCTCCTTACCATCCTTCATATATGTAAATAATTAGGAATTTGGATTCGAGAAGGAGGCTAGTTTTTAGAGAGGTGCAAAGGAGATAAAATGGGATTCCAACCTTGTAAAAACAAGATTCAATACTAAGGAATATAACAACCATGCAAGAAATCCATTAGAAACTTGGGAGGAGACAAGAATTAAGAAAACAATTGTTGGAGGTTAACGACAATGGTCTATATCTTTCTATGCCTACATTGAAGAGAACTTGAGTGAGGGAATTCTGAGGGATTTATGAACATATATGGAATATTTTGTCCTTATGTTGTGTGGGAAGGTATTATGTATGCCAAATAGATGGTCCAATTTAAGATCTTATTAGTTGCATAATTGGTGAATATTACCCTTTATTATTAGTTGTAGAAGTTGTTCTAAGAACCTTGAATATCTTCTTCTTCTCCTTGGTGGTATAATATCCTAGATAGTGGGTGGCATCTATAGTATTTTGGTTATATGTTATATTCTTTGCCTATTTTTGGGCTATTTTTTGGGTTTTCCTAAAAACGTGTAATTTAATCTCGGTTAAGGGATTGGGGTCTCTTTCTAATCTTGGTTAACATATTAGGGATTTGGATGTTGTGGAATACCTACATATTGAATTATGAGTTGTTAATAGTCATACTGAGAAAGTGAGAGGCGCGGATCTTAGTTTTGATGGTTTTCTTGGTTAAGGGATTCCATGGTAAATCTATGTGTATTATGTGTGAATTTTGTGGCGTAATCTCGATTTTGGTTAAAACAATATGTATTCTTTGCTTCTATGCACAAGTTTAAAACTTACATGTGGTATCAAATCTCGATTATTGGATTCAGGGGGTCCCCTTTGTTGTTGAGGGTTTGACATCATTTATAGATCTTGGGTCTGTGATAAACCTAGCTCCAATGGGTATTTTGCATGAATGATTTGTGGATTGAAAGAGTATGGAAAGTAGTTTGAGAATCAATATCAAGGAATTTAATGGCCATGACTTTGATTTATGGAAGCTCAAAATGTAGGATCCTCCTATAGATCAATGGATTGCTATGGATCCAAATACACAACCCATTGTATCCATGAAAGAAGATTGGGATAAATCAGAAAGAATGTCGAGGAGTACAATTCGACTATGCTTATCAAACTCTGTGTTGTTGAACATGTATGGAGAATATAGTGCATTAAATCTGTGGAAAATGCTAGGAACTTTGTATCAATCAAAATCCTTAGTAAACAAGTTACTTCTGCAAAAGAAGTTGTATCACCTTAGAATGGATGATAACAACACGGTTACAAAGCATATGAATGTCTACAATACTCTAGTAAGTCAAATAACCTATATTGGTATTACATTATTATGTTCTTTTCCATATTTTCGAGATAAGTTGATTGTAGCGATAAGTAGTGTTAGTCAAGCGACCTTAAACTTTGATGAAATAGTAGCATCCCTACTATCAAAAGAAATGAGGCTGAAAACCATGGATAGTCATAGCTTGTATTCTTATCGATGATAAGTTTCCTCCAAGAGAGAATTAAAAATAAAGGATTAGGGGGTAGATCTACATCTAATGGTAGATTTAAATCCCTGAGATAATATTTGAGAAAGTGTTGGAAATGCGGTAAAGTAGGGCACTATAAAAAAGATTGTAGATCTAAGAATGTTGAGAAAGATAAGGGGTCTTATGATACCCTTCCATGAAGGTGGAGACCTCCTCAGAATATGGATGGGACGTGTAAACAGATTCCACATGTACCCGTTTAGATCGTGATGTATGGTTTATTGACTTAGGTGTGTCATTTCATATGACTCCTCATAGGTGGTGATTTTATAAATATGAAAATTACAATGGAAGATATGTGTTCCTAGTAGATGATTTAGTGTCCAATATCATTGGTCATGGAAGAGTTAAGTTGCACCTCAATGATGGAAGGATTAGAACTCTCCATGGAGTACTACAAATTCCAAATCTGGTGAGAAACTTGATATCCATAAGAAATATGGGTGATGCATGCATATAAACCGTGTTTACAAAAGACACATGCAAAATGGTTTTAGAACTAATGGTATTGAAGACTGTAGTTCGAAATGGAACTCTGTACAAACTATTGAGAATCACCATATTTATATAACAATTCTATTGTGCCTAAGGGAAGAGATAAAGATGACATAACCCTAATTGTGTCTAGAGGAAAGACAATGTTATGGCATCAAAGAAATGATCATATAAAAAAAAGGCCCTTCGAGCATTACGAATAAAGGTATATTTGAAGTTATGTTTGATTGAACACTAGATTTTGATTTCTGTGAATATTGCAAAATAGAATTGAGTAAGATTTACATCTAGTACTACAAGAGCAAAGGGGATTTTAGAGTTAGTAAATGGTGACATGTTTAGACCTTTACTTGTTCCATCATTAGGTAGATATGTGCATTATGATTCATTTATAGATGATTTCTCAAGGAACACGTTGATTTATTTCCTTCAAAATAATTCTGAAGTATTTGCTAAATTTAAGGAATTTAAGGCTCTTGTAGAGAATCAGAAAAAAAGGAAATAAAGGTGTTGAGGACATATAACAATGGGGATTTCAATTGGAATGCATTCAAGGAATTATATAAGAAGTGTGAAACTGAAAGGCGGAAGACTACTGCACACACACATCAACAGAATGGAGTTGCAAAAACAATGAATAGGATGTTGATGGAATATGCAAGGAGCGTGCTCAATAGTGCTGGGATATAACAAGAATTCTGGGCAGAAGCAATGGATACTGCATGTTACTTGGTAAATCGATCACTCACATCAACATTGGTTGAAAAAACTCCGCATGAGGTATGGACTAGTAAGAAACCCTTTCTTGAAAATTTTGAATGGTTTTGGTTGTGATGCTTATGTACATGTTCCAAAGGAAAAAATGAGTAAGTTGGGTAATACAAATAAAAATGTATCTTTATTAGTTATAAATATGGTGTGAAAGGTTTTACGCTTTAGAATCATGTAACTAAGAAGATTTTTTATAGTCGAGATGGTGTTTTCAGATAGGTCAAAGATGTTTCCAAATAGGAAGGGACTCCAATGAAAAAGGAACTGGAGAAAATAGAGTTCGAGTTAGAGAATCAAGAATCTAACTTAACATAAGAAGATAAATAAGAAGAAGAACCTCATACCCCAGTTTTAAGTATATCTTCTCAAGAAAGAACACAACTAGAAAGGTATTCCCCTCCTAATTTTTGGTCTAATTTTTCTTTATCTATTACTGATGATGATCATACAAATGTGAAGGAATTTATTAATGAAGAGGATAGCAATATCTAGAAGAAGACCATGGTTGAATAAATGGATTCCTTGGACAAACATGAAGCTTGGGACCTAGTTGATTTAGTAATTGAAAGAAAGTTCATTGGTAGAAAATGGTTGTTTAAGAAGAAGTTGAACGCAGAAGGTAAAGTGGAGAAGTACAAAGACCGCTTAGTAGATAAGTAGTCTTCCCAAGTAGATGGAAATTATTTCAGTGAAAAATATTTTGTCCAGTTGCTAAATTAACTTATATTAGATTCCCTCTTGCTAATGTTGTTTCTTTTGATCTTGAAATAGACTAGATGGATGTGAAGACAACATTCTTACATAGGGATCTTGGAGAATAAATCTATAAGAAACAATCAAAAGGGTTTATAGTTAAAAAAAGGAAAGAGTTAGTTTGTAAACTTATAAATAATTCCCTTTATGGTGTAAAGAAACCTCCAAGGATGTGGTATCAAAATTTCAACACATGCATCCTTAGATTGGGGTTCGTGAGAAGCAAGGTTGATCACTATGTATACTCCAAACAGGTTGGTGGTCACTTCAATAATATAATACTATATGTTGATGACATGTTGCTTCCTGGAAATAACTAAGATGTCATAAAGGAGGTGAATTCAAAGATATACTCCAAATTTGACATGAAGGATCTCAGTGATGCAAAATTCATACTGGGAATGGAGATTAAAAGATATAGTGCAAATGAGAAAATATGGTTGAATCGGATAAAATAGGTTGAGACGATACTATAGAAATTTTGCATGCATGAAAGTAAGATGATCAAGGTCCCTATTCCTATAGGTGTAAAGTTATATGTAGATTAGTATCCCAAGACACGGGAAGAGGAAGAAGATATGTCACAAGTTCCATGTGTTAGTGTGGTTAGTAGTTTGGTGTATGCAATGGTCTATACCAGACCAAACATTGCTCATGTAGAGGGAGTTTTGCTCATATATATGTCAAAATTAGGGAAGGAGCATTGGATAACTATAATGAGGGCCTTCATATATTTGTGTGGCACCACAAATTATGTAATTTGTTCCCAAGTAAGACCTAGACCAAACACAATACTAGATGTACATGGATTTGTTGATGTAGACTAGGGTGATCGCAGAAGATATACATGTGGGTATGTGTTTAACCTATTTAGAGGAACTATCAATTGGATGAGAAAGATACATGTTGCAATTGCACTTTCAACTACATAAGCTGGATACATGGAATCCACCCATGCAAGTAAAGAAGCTCTATGGTTGTAGATATTGTGTTCAGGTATTGAGTTCGCATAGAAAGATATAAGGTTAGATTGTGACATCTAAAGTGCAATCTTTCTGGCAAAGAATCCTTCTTATCATGCTAAGACAAGGCATATTGATGTGCAATATCACTTTGTGAGATATATTGTGGAAGACAAGCAGGTGTTGCTAGAAAAGGTTGACACCTTGAAGAATGTTGTAGACTCATTGACGAAGTCTATTATTATTGAGAAGTTTTCTTCGAGTAGAGAATATATGGGAATTGATTCCCTGAACCTGTGACCCTATCGATACATGGCCCATTGTTATGGAAAGAAAACAAGTGGGAAAATGTTGGGTATGTCTTATATTCTTTGCCTATTTTTGGGCTATTTTTGGTTTATCCTTAAAAATGTGTAATTTAATCATGGTTAAGGGATTGGGGTCTATTTCTAATATGGATTAACGGATTAGGGTTTTGGATATTGTGGCATACCTACATTTTGTATTGTGAGTGGTTAAATAATCATAATGAGAAAATGAGATGTGCGACTCTAAGTTTTGTTGATTTTCTCAGTTAATGGTTTCCATATAAATATATGTGTATTGTCTGTGATGTTGTGGTGTAATCTCTATTTTTTTTTTTAAAACGGTTATGTTATAATAAAGAAATCAACAATTGGTTTAGTGAAAAAAATCATTACAACGATCTACCAACTCTTCACAAACATCGGTCGGGTAGCCTCTAAGGAGGTATTTCAATACTTATACTTGAGTTAACCACAAAATCATTGTGCCCTATTACTATCGATTTGTTGGCTGCTATATCCGCTTGAACATTCAGCTCCCTTAGGATATGATAGAAAGTGACCTTCCTGAACAATCTAGCCTTGGATCTAATCCTATTGATCAGTCTTGCGGTGCAATCATTTTTGCCCCTTCCACCCCCATTCAAGGCTTGAATAACTAGCATGGAATCACCAAATACCATAACATCTTCCGCTCCTTTCTTCTGTAATTGTTTGAGCCCTTGCAAGAGTCCATAAGCCTCGGCCATATTGTTGGTATTATAACCAATATTCCAATAGTATTTCATCATGATTTCCCCACCTGGCTCAATAATGATTCCCCCTCCTCCCGCTTCCCCTGGGTTCCCTTTGGAGGCCCCATCAAAAAAAAGTTTAAAAATCTTCCTTTCTCTTAGCCAGTTCTCAAATTGGGATTTGTCCATCCTGATTTCCCATTTCTCCAATTTACTTGCTGCCACTGTACTTACCGCCTTGATATTTAGACTTTGCATCCAGCTTTCCTCATTAGCAGTCAGGTTCCCTTTGTTGCTAGGTATCTTTGAGTTACTGACAATTTCCCCCAGCAAGGCATTTACTTTTGCAGCTATCTTCCATGCTGGCTGGAATTTGTCTTGAAACATTCGGTGGTTTCTTTCATTCCAGATGCACCAACAAGTTAATTTGGGGATCTTCATCCAACATTCTCTCACTCCATTTTTATTTGATAAATCTCCTTCATATAGGCTGTCCCAGTATAAGAAGCAATTCTGGATACTGTCCGGGATGTGATTATCTTCTCCCCATCGCTTCAGCACTTCGTTCCAGATAGAGGTAGCAAAAGGGAATTTAAAAAAAAGATGTCTGATATTTTCAGAGTCTTCAGCACAAAGTGGGCAGCGGAAGGGACCATCAAACCCCCTTTTCTCCAAATTCTCGCCAATGAGCACTTTCTCATGCATCAGAGTCTAGGAAAACATTTCAATCTTTGGCAGGGTGCTGTATTTCCACAAATTATTCCAGATTCTTGGATTTATAGGCACGTTATAGCTGGCATTAAATTTATGGTACCCTTCAGCAGTTGAATAATTTCTGGACTGCTTTCCCCAGCCACGTTTATCTTTTTTAGTTTTATGAATTGGAGCGAGACCTGCTAGATGGTGCAGCAACAAGATGCGTTCATAATTTAGTTCGGCTGGGCATTCCGGAAATACCCAACGTGACCAATTGTATGGCTTGACTTCCTCCCATTCAGCAATATCCCAAATCGTGGCCAGTCCTTTTTCTGTCATCCAGGCTTGCAGACGTGGAAGGTGAGGTGGAGGATGGCCCAGGATCGCATCATGCCAAATGTTGATCAATTTCCCATTGCTTGGTACAAAGAAGAGTTCATCTTTGAAGGATGGCAGCGCTTTTTTACAGATATTGTAAATAGAGGAGCCTCTCTTGACCCCGTGGTCTCCATCCAAGCACCTGGGCGTTGGCCCAGGGAAATACTTTCTCTTCAGCACCCTGCTGCTCCAGGAGGGCTTGGACTCAAGCAAATTCCATAAAAAATTGGCTCCCATGGCCAAGTTTTGGTTTTTTAAATCTCTGATTTGGAGGCCACCCTCCGATCGAGGCAATTTTATGGTTTTCCAGCTGATCAAGGCGACTTTTTTACTCCCCCCATTGTTTCCCCCCTGCCAGAGAAAGTTTCTTATCAGGCCTTCAATCTGATTTAAGACAGTGACCGGAGTGAGGAGGAGGGAGCATTGGTAGAGCATAAAACTATTCAATATAGATTTGATAAGCACTACCTTTCCAGCCGAGTTAAGCCAGATCGTTCCCCAGTTCGTGATTTTCCTTTTGATTTTCTCCACGATGGGATTCCAGGCTGAGCTCTTAGGCTTAGATTTGAAGATGGGTACTCCGAGATATTTGAAGGATTCCCACGTGACAGCCCCATCCATATCAAGTATCCGGGAAATATCAAGCATTTCCATGGGGTTTAGATTCCATCCGAAGATTTGACTTTTCCCTAAGTTAATTTTGCTTCCGGAGGCGTGACAATAACGGTTTATTTCCAGCTTGAAGCGATGAGCTATGATCTAGCTGGCTCCTCTCAGCAGGATAGTGTCATCCACGAACAGAGCATGGTTGATGTCTTTAGTGCCTCTAGCCATCCTGATTCCTGAGAGCTCCTGATCTTGTCTGGCATTTTCCAGTTGAAAACTTAGGACAAAGGCCAGGATGGCAAAGAGCAGGGGAGATAGCAGGCAGCCTTGCCTCAGACCTCTTGATGCTTGAAAGAAGGGCCCAGCTCTACCGTTGACAAGTGGGGCTATCCAAGGCTGGCTGATACAGGCCTTGACCCAAGAGATGAATTCAGGAGCGAAGCCAAATATCTTCATTACCTGATACAGAAATGAACAGCCGACTCTGTCAAAGGCGTTCGCTAGATCCAGCTTTACCACCATTCCTTTGTCTCCATTCTTCTGGCTGGAATGAATAGCCTCTTGGACTAAGATTATGTTGTCCCAAATATTTCTGCCTCTGACAAATCCACCTTGGTTTTCCGGGATGAGATAAGGCAGGATGTGTTTTAGTCTATTGGCCATTATCTTTGTGATGATTTTGTAGCCTATGTTACATAGGGATATAGGCCGATATCTATCAAAGGATTTAGCTCCCTTTTCTTTAGGTATGAGTGCCAGAAAGGTAGAGTTTGTGCTGCCTCCTATTTTAATGCACCTTTGGGATTTACTGACCATTTTAAGCAAATCGGTTTTGACAATATCCTAGCAAATTTTTATGAAATTGGCATTGAAGCCATTGGGGCCTAGAGCCCTATCGTCCTCCATATTTTCAACAACTTTCTTAATTTCTTCTAGCGTGACCACCTGCTGTAGGGCTTCGTTATCATTACTTTTTACGGCATTAGGCACTAGATTTAGAAGTTCAACGTCTTCAATTACAGGCTGGGCTGTGTACAGATCCTCATAATGCTTGGTTGCTTTGATTTTAATGTCTTCAAAGTTGCTGATTACCTTATCGTGGGACCTGATCTCATTCACAGTATTGAAATTTCTCCTTGCTACGGCCTGCTTGTGAAAGAATCCAGTATTCTTATCTTTGTCTTTCAGCCACTTACAATGTGATTTTATCCTCCACCACTCGGCTTCTTGCTTGCATGCTTCGTGGAGATTTGACTGAAGCTTTATCTCAGTCTGAATGTCTGAGTTGGTCACCGTATTTTCTTCCATGCCAGCTTGATGGGACTCCAGCGCAAGGGCAGCCTGGAGCTTTTTGTAATTGGGAGATGGAATTAGCTTGGCCCAAGATTTTAGCTCTTTCTTCAGCCTTCTCAGCTTCTCCTCCCAGACGTAGAAGGGGGACCCAGTTACCGGGGGGGACCAAGAGTCCGCTACCATCTTTAGAAACTGAGGATGATTGGCCCACATTGGGTTAAATCTGAAGGGGATCGGTCCCATATTTTTGTTCATCTCCATCTCAAGAAGAATAGGCTTGTGATCCGAGCCTCCAATTGGAAGAATTTTGGAAGTCAGATTTAGTCCCAAGAGCAGAAAGGAATCGTGGACTAGAAAGCGATCTAGCCTGGCAGCAATGTGCCCAGGGCCAGTCCTCTTATTACTCCAAGTATATTTTCCTATGGATGGCTTGATATCCATGAGGTCCCACTCCAAAGTGATATCATCAACAGTTTCTCTTATGGGGTCTCTGATCAAGGATCCCCCTCTTTTCTCATCTTGGCCAAGGGTGACATTAAGATCCCCTGCCAAGATTACATTTCCTTGTAGATTGCTTCTTTCCTCACGAAGGAGGTTCCAGCAATTTTTTTTATCAGTGTAAGAATTAGGAGCATAAATGTTGAATATTCTTACCAGGGTATTGGAGTATTTTTGCCTCAGCAGAGTGAGGATCCAGTTAGAGCTATACTTGATGTCAACAGCTTCAAATTTCTTGTCATCCCATAGAGTTCCAATGCCTCTGGATGCTCCCCTTGAACTGATAGCAGCTTTACCTCTTTTTTTCCAAAATTTAAGACTTACTTGGAGAAATACAGCTTCCTCCATCTTGGTCTCCTGGATTAAGAAGATGTCCGGTTGGTAAAGAGAGATTAAATCCTTCATAGATTCTTCCTTGCCTTTGCTACCGAGACCTCTGCAATTCCAGGAGAGGACCTTCATTACTTACTTTTGGATATCGTGGGCATCCCTTTCTGGGCATGCCCTTGCTGATGGGTGTTTCGGGTGTTCTTCAGTAGCTTTTCCAAGGTTAGTTGGGATCCCTGCAGCTTGTCCTTATAAGTGGCTTTTTCCCTTGCCTCTTTCCTGGATTTCCTGCCTTTGGTTTTAGTCAACCTTGGAGTGGTGAGTTCTATCTCCCCTTATTCCTCTTCCTGTTCTTCTGATTTCCCCTGGGGTTATCCTTCCTTTATCATATCAGCACCTTCTTCTTGGTCTTCCAATTGCTGATCAGGTGGGCCTACTTCTGATTCTTTGCACACTTCATTACTAGTTTCCTCTACGACTTCAGTGGACTCATTCCTTACTTCATTGGGTTCCTTTGTCTTGGATGTTTCTTGGGATCCTTCAAGAGGGGGATCTATGGGTTCTTTGGTGGTTTCACCCTTCTTAGAAGTTCCACCACTTTGGTTTTTGAGTTTGGATCTATTCACCCTTTGCCATCCTTCTGCCTTGTCCTGGTGTGGTTCAAGTTTTTTAGGGCAATTCCGGATGAAGTGCCCATATTCCTGGTAGCCCCTGCACTTGAAGGAGAGCTGTTCATAGTTGAGCTTTTGGAAGTGGGACCAATTCCCTACAGTTAGCTTTATGGCCTCTGGCAATCCTGCTTCAAGATCCACCTCTACGCATATGCGAGCACATGCATATTGGTCCTTTGGGCTCGCCATGTCAATGTATTTCCCCAGGACAGTCCCGATTGCTTGGAGAGATTTAGGGTTCCAGCAGTGCATGGGGAGGTTGGGGAGTCTGACCCAAACTGGCACGGCTTTGGGGATGTCATCTTCTGGATCGAAATCCGGGGTCCACTTATTGAGGTAGAGGCCTTGCGGCCCCATGAAGTAGGGTCCGTTCCTGAATATTAGATCTTTATCTTCCTTGGATTCGAAGTCGAACAGAAAGTAACCCCTTTCGACGGAGTAAGAAGCTACGTTTTTGGAGATTAGGGGTCTCCAGTTCCTTTGGACCTAGCTGTCAGTAGTTTTTGGGGAGGTCCAGAGCCTCGTGA
Organism: Pseudotsuga menziesii; assembly: GCA_001517045.1. Lineage (NCBI taxonomy): Eukaryota > Viridiplantae > Streptophyta > Pinopsida > Pinales > Pinaceae > Pseudotsuga > Pseudotsuga menziesii. The sequence goes on along the minus strand of LPNX010432440.1, from coordinate 258,847 downwards.
ATTGCCCGATCAGGGCTTGATCTGCCAGGGAGAGAGCTACCCGCATAGTTTCTTCCGGAGGGAGGGCGACTTCCGGTACATCTTCGATTCTCTTGACAAACTTCGGTGGATCTCGTAGGCCTGATCTCCTGTTTTGAGGGCCAATTAACCGATCAAAGGCAACAGTTCTCGGATCTGGCGGCGTACATTCCACCCCAGCCATCTGGCTGCTCCAATCGCCAGATATTCAACTCATGGGCCTTACAGCCACAAGATCAGAGATCTGGTTCTTGGCCTGGTAGATCCCTACAGGTCTCCACTTAGCAAGCAGCCAGCATGGAGCCCAACGCAGCCTGCATGTGCTGAGGCAGCGTGACGAAGTCCAGGCAGTATCAGCCCAGCGTGATCTCCAAGGTTTCCAACGTCCAACGTGCATGCATCGATCTCTCTTGCAAGTTCCGGTGTAATCTCTATTTTACTTAAAAGAATATGTACTTATTTATTCTCGACACATGTTTAAAACTGACATAATAAACTTCCTATTGTTAAGTTGAAATCAATATGTATTACTTAGTTTATTAGCATTCAATCTTTTATAAAATATAACTCCATTTCTTCCTTCCTTTTCTACAAAACTATTATGGCATAATGAGTAACATACAACTCTATTATTGAGCATAAAAAAGCATAAAAAATTTGTTGGTTTTTCTTGGATGTCAGATTCTTTATTAATGGAAAAATGATAAAAAATTTATGCTTTGAAATTTTAAAACTATATGAATATAGATGTCCATTTCTAACCGTTGTAGCATATATCTTATAGTTGTAGCTAGTAATAAGGCATGTAGGCCCAAATCATTTGCATGGCCTTTGTGGTATCACGAATCGTATATTGCTGATAAACAAATACAAATTTAGAATTGAATTTAAGAACCCACTAAGTAAGGTGTGATGATGATTTTGAATGATTAAAATATTGAGAGACCTCATATTCTTCTTTGTTTCCTCATGTAGATAAATAGATTCTCTCCAAATAATTCTTACTCGGTGACAATCTTGATCGGTCCATGTGAAAGGCAAGGCATCTACACATTTTTTGTTTTTAAAGTCACCCATATGGAAACTTCAAAGGCTTTGCTCTCTAAACATGCGCCCTTGGAAAAACTTTTGATATTTTCCATTGTATTTGTCATCGACAAATATATATATATATATATAAATAAATAAATAAATAAAGGACATGCTTTTATTTGTGCCATTATTTACTTCGAGGATATCATACTTTGGTGATTAAAAACAATTGATTATTTTTTTTTTTTTGCAAATTCAAGATTCTCACTTTAACACCGGGAAAAAGTTAAATTTTATTGAGTGAATACAGTATTGGTTTATTTAGTTAAATAATAGGAGTTTTCTATATTTTAAAAATTTCCATTAATGGCCAATTCTTTTATTGTTGAAGATATTATGTGAAAATTTGTATATGGATTTTCTTTAATCTTTTATTAATGTCTATGTATAACATGTGAGTGCATGTTCCTAAGTATGCAGTGCATGTTCCTAAGTATGTAGTGGTTGTTTTTAGTTAATGTATATAATATCTTGAGGTATATGGACAAGATACTAGTCTTCATGCTAAATAACTACAATCAGGTGTGCATGGTGGGGATTAGATCAATTCAATGAAACTTAAGGAGAATTTGTATTAATTAGATGAAAAAGTTGAAAATTTTACTGATTTAAAAATAACTTATTATGGTACTCTAATTTTTTGTGTAGAAAAAAGTGACAAAAAATATTATTTAATTTTCTTTTATTAAAAGGGGTGAAGAGAGATTCTAGATCAAGGTGGAAGGAAAATAAAAATGAGTTAATTTTAATAGACCAATTTGTTAAACAATGGGAACTGTGGCTATTTGTCCAAGAGGAATTAGTTATGACAACTCAATTATTTTAATTGTTGGCTCCATCTCAATAGATACAAAAATTAATTTGATTCCCCTAATTTTTTGACAATAGGTAGCATGATCATTGATACAAATGGTTTAAATATAACATACCAAGTTTCTTAACAATGGGTGTTATTGCTCTTGATCTTAAATATATTCATATTGCAGGTTTTGTCCCTAGTTATTCATGATGATAGGAATATACGATCATTTTGACCTCCTAACATGGTCTTGGAGGAATCCTAAATCAATGTTGTTGGCAATGTGCTAGGGTTTAGATTATTATATGTGGGTGAATTGTATATCCACATTGAATTGAGTGTAACATAGCTAACTCCCTAGGTTTCATATATCGATAAAGGAAAGCTCAACAAGAGGTGTTTTAAACAATTTCTATAACTATAGTTGTAACCTCATTGCTCTTATGTGTTCTAGGTTTGATATTTTTTTTCTATGTTAGGATATTATCGATATTTTTCAATTAATTGGATCAACCACCCCCTTGTTCTACTAGTTAAATAATCTTTTTCCAAAGGGTTCTCCATTGTTGGTTGATTTTTTTTCCCATTTTCGGTACTTCCATGGAAGGTTGACTACATGACTAGGGAAGCAAGATTGATTCTTGATTGTCTACTTTGAACATGATAATTGTAACCAATTTCATAAATAGTAGTCTACCGCATAGGGGAGTCAATATAAGTCTATATTATGGAACTAGATTGTGTTGGAAACATATCCTTGTTAAAAAAACAAAAGTTATTGGAAAATCCTAGAAGCTATACAATGTCACCACTGAGTGCGCTCTATATATTTAGTTTCCCAAATATAGAGTTATTTCATCAAATTATTATTTGAGTTTCATTTTTTCCTCATGAATTATGTAATTATTTGGAACTTTAGTTTCTAGAGAAACTGCGTTAGGTTATGTAATTATTGTTAACGTGGATTTGTAAAACTCATTCCAACATGTTTGAGGTTGTGGAACTAAAAGGAATTTAGATTATTCAACTCAAGGAACATTAGACTTACTATAAAGAACGATACTTCATGGATGGATACATTACACTTTGTTGAGCACATAGTTATACTAAGTGGGGGAAGGGGGTGGGCATGAGGGGGGGTTGGGGTGAAGCAATATAAGACAATTTTTAAAATTTTCAAGCATTCATCAACCACAAAAAAAAATCACATATGCAGATCATGAAACACAAGATTTACTTGGAAACCCTTTCGGGAGAAAACCTAAAAAATTCTCTTTATAATTATTTGTAAGAACCAACATACTATCAAAAAGATTTGTAGGCACCAACCTACTAGAGACACCATTTCTTGCTCGTACAAACTCTTGTAGGCCCCAACCTACTGTTACAAATATTTATAGGCACCAACCTACACTTATAGATCTTTGCAGACACCAATCCACATTGCTAAGCACCAACTTAGCAAGAGACACCAATATATTTGTATGAGCAACACCAACCTTCCAGTTCCAATTTGTTCTTAAGTACAAAAATTTGATCACATTTATCACATTACCTTAACTGAGTCTACTTGCTACTTCTACTTTCATCAAGTCTGAACACAATTTGAATTTGTAGATGTTAACTTTCCCAAAGCTTATAGGTTTTCCCCCTTCCCAAAAATGAACTTGTGCAACATGGAAAGTACCCAATTTTCCAAATTTAAATATGAAATATTTACCCTATCAAAGGTGTTATCCAATTCTAATTTGATTTACATTCCTTGATTGCATCTATTGTTATTGGAGTGAACAACCTCAACACTATGCTATCTACAATTTTCTTATTTTCCATAAATTCACCTTGGTTTTCTACGATAAGTTTAGATAGGAGGTTATTTACTCTGTTTTCCATTACTTTTATGAGAATATTATAGGAAGCACTACAGAGAGAAATTGGCCTATACCGACCCAAAAAGGAGGTTGTGGATTCCTTTGGAATGAATATTGTGAAGAAAATATTCGTTTCTCCTCCAATTTTGTAACTTCCTATTGTACTCCAATTAAATGTAACCAAGATATTTATTGATTATACTCCATTGATTATACTCCAACATGCTTGGGAAAAAATGATGGAGAACCCATTAATACCTAGGGATTTGTCTGGGTTGAGGCTCCATATTGCTTCCAACACCTCTCCTTCCAATATTGGGCTTTCCAAGCATTGATTATATTCACTTCTTATTAGAGAGGATATATTCTATAACAAGAAGTATTTTTCTTTGTGACGGGAGTTTCCAGATATTGTGTATAAGTCTTTAAAATCCCTACTTGTTTCTTCTTTGATTGTCGCAAAGTAAAAAAATGTATTTCCTTTATTTTCTTGGATTTCTCTTATTGTGTTTTTTTACCTTACTTCCTTTGGATTTCTTGTGAAATAAAGGAGTATTCCTATCTCCTTCTTTTAGCCATATACTTCTTGATTTCAACCTCCATGCCTCTTCTTCCTTCCTTCTTTCTATGTGGAGTGCATAATTTAGATTTTTTTCCCTTTGAAGATTCTACATCGTAATTTCCATTATTTCCATCTATTGTTGTTGCTCCTCCAATTTTGTCCTACAATATTTGTCCTCTTTCTTTCTAAGGAGTGATAATGTGCCTTGACCCATTTTTTTAGGGTGTGTTTTACTAACTGAAGCTTAGATTAGGGAATATAGGATGGTGTCCCCTCAACAAAGGTATTTCAATTATCTTATATTTTTATCGAAAATGCTCAATCAATGCGGATAAATATTGTTACCCTAGTCTACATGGGGCATATCTAGAACAAAACACACACAACAATGTAACCTTTCCCTAGATTTTCAAATCACTTGAATGTAAATATTACCTACCTCTTAATGGAGATGATACCTGCAAAAGGGTGCAAAGGACAAGATACAAAAGTGAAAGCAACAAGATAACTTAACAACCTATGCTAATGATCAAGGAGAAAATCAATAAATAACTCACATCAATCGCAAATTATTTATGGGAAAGGAAAGCATATTTGTATTAATAGAGATAGAGAAGAAAACTACAACTAAAGCCTTGATGTTGAAGTCTTGTTCTCACAAGCTCTTGAACCACACTCACAAGCTCTACAACCTCTCACTCATAAGACCACACTTTTTACATCTCACACTTAGAATGATTCCAACAGAATAAAGGTGCTTTATTTGATCCTCTTGGTCCCCAATTCATGAGGGTGAGCTTGCTTATATAGGTCAAAGGGAGATCAAATGGGTTGAGATTCTTTGGGAGGAAGGTGATGAATCATACCTAGAGGTTAGGGGTATGAGTGCCTCCTAATCTGATTAGTTGGGATAAGCCTCCACGAGGAATTTATTCTAGAAGGTTATCGAAAGTTATATTTTTCTTTTCTTTTGGGAGTGGTGACACTTTTTTCCTACTAGAAATAGGCGTTAGGAGTGGTCGATGCTTCCATTAGAAGTGCAACAAGTGTCACTAATGCTTCCTGTCAATAGGCAAATGGCGTCAGCCTTGGATGACACTCTATGTCAAGAGACAAGGTGTGTTAGAGCTGCTAGGATTGGGCATTTAACAAGGCAAAACTCCTCCAAAAGTGCATAACAAACTACCACCCCCAAAATGTATCCTAAATAAGGAATGGATTAGAAGTTAATTAAAATGTAATTAGCACAGTTAATGACTTAAGGGAATTCCATTGGACATATTTTCTGACTGCATGCGAACTCATGTGAGGTAAACTAGTGTGGTTAACAATTTGCACAGATAACGATGTGTAGTTAGGTAAAAATTTTGAATTTTTCATGCGCAGTAGTAACCATCATCGGATTTTTGTGACCCATTTTGATTTTACCAAGAACCTCCATCAGCAGACGTTTTGACCCATTTTGATTTTACCCAGAACCTCCATTAGCGGATTTTTTGACCCATTTCGATTTTACCCAGAACCTCCATCAGTGGATATTTTGACCCATTTTGATTTTACCTAGAACCTCCATAAGTGGATTTTTTGACCCATTTCGATTTTACCCAGAACCTCTGATCAAATTAGGTCGACTGCCATGCTTGACCTCACTCACAAGCCCTGTAAGATAACCCTGTGAACAAATCAGGTCCATTCTTGAGAAAAAGTAGCAAGATAACCCTGTGAACCATAGGATGGTGGATCCCTTGCATAAAAAATAATCAATGATCAAATCAGATCGGACACGATTCCAGATCAAACCAATTTGGATTGCATGGAAATTTTCTGAACAAAGGGTATAATGTTTTTTTTCTAGATATGGTTGTATTTCTGTTTGGAATTCGTTTAATGAATGTAATTGCTGAAAATCCATTTTTTCATTTATATATTTTTATAAGGCTTGTATCATTTATTTTTTAATTTCTGTTGTACAATTTCAGATCACATGGGATGCGATTCCAGATCAAACTAGATAAGATTGTATCGAACTTTTCTGACCAAAGACAATGTATGATTGTAAGCAGGAATATTTCACCTTCTGTGGACAGAAGCTGTTCCTCTGTTCTGAATGGTTCAGATCCAGAACAAATGAGTGAACGACAAAGGATGAAGACCCTCCCTGGATGTTGTAGACACCTGGAATGCTGCTTCGATAGTAAACCTATGTACATACAACCAGATCAACCATACAAACAAATCAAAGCTACCAGAACATCATCTACTTATCCATGTTAGTGACTAAGGAATCCAACAACATTTATATGCGAAATCGAAACAATAGTAATGTGGGACAGAAATCAGCTCTGCATTAAGATGAATGGAGAAGTTTACAACCAATCAAGCCTTAGTGTCGACATGCATCTCCATGAAACTAACACTTCATCCCCATAAGCTCCAACTTTGCTCTCTATGCTCTCAAATGGCTTGGGCCAAGTGGTCAATCCAACATCATACCAATACCTCTATGGTTCTCTCCCTCAACCATGGACATGAGCTTGTATTTATAAGGCTCAATGGATAGGAATGGTTGAGAGATTTGTGGATGAGGTGGCCTCTAAGATCCTATGATGGGGGATCTTGAGCTCAATTGACCCACAATGTTAGGGATAAGGGAGAACATGAGGTTCATGATTTAGAAGCCTCGAGAAACTTCTCTTTTTCCCATTTTACCCAGGGTACCGCTTTTCTCCTCTTATGATAGAGTGGGTTAGGTTAGAAACACTTATGGACCAAAGGCCATAAGCGGTGGCACCGCTTATGGCAAACAAGATACAGGCAGTGCGAGCAAGGTACTGCTCATGGTTAACAAGGAAAGCGCGGTGCTGAGTATTTTTATGTAAGATTGAAAAAAAGGGTTTCCACTCCAAGTGCTGGGATTAAGGGAAAATATGTAAGTCAAAGGTATTATCACATGGTGGTGATAGGATTTGGGTGTAACAGAATGCCCCCCAAAGTGTGAGTCTTAGAGGGATACAATAAATGAGAGCTTTGAGAGAACAAGTTGTCACTTTGAGGCGAAAATGTCAGCTCGATCGGAGCATGTCATCAAGTAGGCATCTATAGTACATTAGTATTTTTGACTCATAGAAACAAGTAACCAACCCATGGCTGCAGACCAATACAAGGCAGATCCATGGGAGGAATAAACAAGCATGGCTACTAGAATATTGCGTAGATCCATTTCATAGAGGACTCAAACTTGGACATAGCTACCAGACATACAATGTAGATCTATGTCATACAGATGCAAATTTGAGCATAGCCACGACCATACAAATGTGGATCCATGGTAGATATACAAAACTCCATCACAACCTAGGGAAAAGCAATGGGCACTTTAAACAAATACCCAGGCTGTTCATCTCGTCTTTTGCAAAGTACGATTCTATCCATGTAATTACAATGATCTGAAGTCGAACATGGTAGAAACCACTTGATTACTGGCCAATGATGTGAACTGTTAACAAGTGCGAGGGAGATCACCATTGATGTCAATGATTCCCAAGGTACCCTAGTACAATCTACTGAGTGTGAATAGATGTCCTGTTGTCAAACATCTAGTCGATTCTATCGATCAAAGGTCAATGATGTGAACCTATGTCGAGAGTGAGAGAATCTGTTATTAAGGCATACAGATCTCAAGGTACTAAGTTTTTGTTTCTAAGATTATTTCCTATATGATGAGCTGATGTCGATGGGAATAGTCTTGTCGAGGGAGGGCCATGATGAGTGCCACATCGATGACACAAAACTCGAAACATAGTTCTGGAATGATGCAAATGTAGTAACAATAGGACTGGCTCAAAAGTACTGACACAGAGACTATTTTGACTGCAGAGGAAAAACTTCTTCAATTTCCCTTTGAACATCGAGCGACATGACAACAGTCTTGGCAGCATGACTGAACGGGACAAACTCACGATGCGACAATGGACAATGCATTCTTTTGAAAGAATCAAAGGAGTGGCATGACTCATGAAAGTGGATCGTCACGGAGATCAGCTGAATACCCAATTGACTGAAATGATATGCAGACAGGTGACATGTTCAAAGGTAACGGCAAACTATTGCCATTTAGTTGCAAAATGATCCCCTTCCCATTTTCCCCATCATGATCGATGAGTGCCTCTTTTCGGTTTTACGAGTTCAAAGAGGGTAACAAACACTCGGTATAGCTTGTCTGAAGACAAGTCCAAACTCATATTTTTTGTGAACCTGAGAGAGGAGGGGTTCGTTCCCGAAATGGGTCTCTCAATGTTTAATTTGACGAGTCCAGTGAAAGAAAACTCGGTATCGTTCATGTTTAGAGAGTTTGAATGATTACAGAAGAAGACTGCAAAGGGGTCCTTTTTTCATATGATTTAGTCCCTAAGGCCTAAAAAAGTGTAAAATTATACCTTAGAGAACTCTTCCAGTCATGATTGGCTGGAGTGTTCCTTTTTTGTAAATAGTCTATCCAGACCGAAAAAGAGATAACCTATCGTCGGAGAGACGACCCTTCAAATGCTTTCGTGAGCGTGAAGAAGACAAGATCGCTCGATAATCTTTTGATATTTAAGGAGCCTGAAAAGAGTTTAAAGAAGAATCCATTAACCTTTTTCATGTTTGAATCCAGAGCACGAAAAAGTAATAAACTAAGCTCAAACCACTTTCATGTTTTAACCAGAGCATGAAAAATGAAAACTAAGCTCAACACCATCTTACTGTTTTTAACGAGCTCGAAGATCAGTTGAAAGAATGCTTAGGGATTGGTTTCATTTTTACGCAAGCTCGAAACCAATGGGTAAACTATGCTTGAAAAAATCCCATTAACATGATATACAGAGGTTGGAAGCTTGCCCCCAGCATGATTGCTAGCGAAGCTTACCCCTATCATGGTTGCTAGCGGATCGACATACCCCAAAGCTTCATTTCATTTGACTATTCTTCTTCCATACCCAACCTAAAAAACCTGGTTACTAATGTGAAAATGTTCACCAAGGGGGTAGGAAGAACAAGAATCGGGTAGATGAAAAGAAGGTTCAAGTTATAACACTAAAGTGAAGACTTGACTCAAGGGAAGGGGATCTGTTTCATTTTTACACAAGCTTGAAATGGAAGGTAACTATGCTTGGAACATGGTTTCATTTGTATGCAAGCTTGAAACCAAAAGGTAAACTATGCTTAAGGAAACCTACTTCATTTTTTAACGAGCTTGAAATAGAAAATGAATTATGCTCAGGAATGGTTTCATTTTTATGCAAGCTTGAAACCAAAAGGTAAACTATACTTGAGGGGATCTATTTCATTTTTTAGCAAGCTTAACATAGAATGGGAACTTTTCTCAAAGGCATCTATTTCATTTTTTAACGATCTTGATGCAGAATGGGAACTTTGCTCACGACATGGTTTCATTTTTATGCATGCTTGAAACCAAAAGGGTAAACTATGCTTAAGGAGTGGTTTTATTTTTTAACAAGCTTGGAACCAAAAGTAAACTATGCTCTACAACCCGCTCCTACCGAACATGATGTCCAAAGGTTGGTAGGTTTCCCCCATTACATAAAAGCTAGCATCTTAGCTCCATTATGATGTCCATAGACTAGAGCCATGCCCCCCATTTTACCTATGATGGGAAGAAGCTAATTAGAAGAAGGGGGAGGAACCACAAGAACATGCGGCACATTCAGGGCAGTCTGATTACTAGGAGTGATGTGATGATCAGGTGTAACAAAAGAAAGCTGATCAATGGTCACAATCTTCCCATCATGGAGAAAATGCATAACTTTAAAGAGTGAGGACACTACAGCTTTCATGGCGTACACATAATCACGTCCAAGGAGCAGATTGAAATCTAAAGGACCTTGGACCACCATAACATCAATACAGACAATTTTCCCTCCTAATGTAATAGGAAAACAAGGAAGGGTCCCTAAAGGTGAGGTAGGCCAGTGTAACAAACATAAAATAAGATAATAATTAAATAATTAGGTTAACTAAGTTAGGTTATGAAATGAAGTGTCTCTTCATTTCAAATGCCCAAGCCATATTTAAGGCAGGGCCACCATTGTAACATATCATCTACTATCTTATCTATACAACCATTAATATACAATTTCCCTATGGCTTATCGGATATTCCAGATATTTTGGTGATTATTGTGTGAGCGAAATTATTGTTCGCTTCAGCCAGCGATTAAAATCCAGTATCTGATTGGTGGCTTGCACAAGCCGAGGAGAACCTAAAGCTTGCCAAGCAATTGAGGATAGAATACTAATAGAATCCCCTTCATCAACAATAGTGCGAAGTATCCGCCTAGCGGTAACATTCACAACTATCTGGAAAGGAACACTCGACTGAAGACGAGACTTTGTTAGGTTACTCCAGTCAAAGGAAATAACCTCAGTACTTGGAGAGGGTTCTGTCAAAAGAGACAAAATTTCCTCTTATCGAGAATAATCAGAACGAAGTATAAAAACTTCAATAGGTTTCAATTCATTCTCTACTGGAAGAGAAGAACAAGACAAAGATTTGGTCAAAGAGACTACTTCAGTCTTAATGCTCTCTGATGAAAGAGCGGGATCGGGTAGAAATGACACTTACTTGACCACTTTAACTTCACTCTCCAAAGGAAGAGTGGGATCAACCACAGATAAATACAAATCGACCACTTGGTCAACCAACAAGGAATCGAGGGATAACTTACTATCACTTGTTGGAATCACCTATTGATGATCACTTATATTTTCCAACCAACGCGAAGCTTCATCCATGCTTGGACAAAGAAAAGTATGATGCATAGCCTTGCATATCAAACAAGGATACAAGACTTTACCCTTATGACCTTTTACCAACGGGTCACTGGTTGAGGGAGTATCGTCAACATGATGATCAGAGGTTGATGACACAGATGGTTTGGACCTTTTAGACCACTCTTCTTGTACACGGGAGAGACTGGGACACTCCTTAAGAAGGTGGTCCCCCTTGCAAAGCTTACAAGGGAACTTGGGTTTTCCGGGTGTTCTCTTAGAACGGGAACTATCAAGAGTAGATGGTTGCTACATTTTCTCTTTCTTATCCTTCTTCTTTTTACCCTTCCCTTTCTTCTTCTTCTTATCCACATGAATACTAACCACAGAGCTTTGGTCAAGTGAAGAAGAAGAAAGAGATGAAGCCACTACCAGTGAATAAGGAGCAGGATTGGGTTAAGGTCGATCCTCTCTTGAAGGAGAGGTGACATTTGAGACATTAGGTGTATCAGGAATTACTGGATTAAACATCCATACCGGTAATCCTATAGTTAATCCAGGAAGATTTAGAGTGGCAATAAAGGGAGGACCAATACCTTCACTTGGAGGGAATACAAAAGGTACACCTTGGAAAGGGACCTCTTGAGTGGTAGTCCCAGATTGGGATCTCATCTCTAAACTCTCTAAAAACCTCCTAAATACCACACACAAGCAAGTACTACTCAAACTAAAAGCAAAAAACAAACATGTGAAAGGAGTGGATAAGAGTCAGGAATTTCACAGGACAGGCCAAAAGGGTAACTTAGATGGTTTGAGTATTCCTAAAGGGTCTCCCGATATACGCAAGGTACGTGGGAGCTCAAATCAGTAGTAGTGCTGTCTAATGCATAATCATTCACAAGGGGCCTTCTGATATACAATCGAGTACGTGAAGTACCTTTCTATATACCTCAAGGGTACGTGAAAGGCCGTTTGATATACCGATGGTATGTGGAAGAACCGCACGATTACCAAGATGTAATGCAGACAAATAACGACAGCTCCTACGTTTAACGATGCTCGAACACGTCTCTAACTTATCACTCAAATTTCTAAAAGTTTTAACCTAGTACTACCGTTAATTTTATCTTGTGCGTTTAGCTGGAACCATGGAGTGAAAACTTGAATTTAAAGAAGATGCACACTAATCTATATGATAATGCAAGTTTTCCTCTTCAATGAAATTCTACCTAAGAGAGGGAGAGAGATTTACTTTTCTTCCAAAAAATGTACAACCAAATGCAAATGCAATTCTACCTTTTCAAACGAAAAGTGAAACATCAATGCACCCAAACAGTATTTAAAGCAAAAAATAAAAAATAGATCTAGAGAACATCTAACATAAATAAACCAAAAATGTTTCCTATCTTTTCATGCTTGAAAAAGATGCATAAAAACTTAATGAAAAGATGATTTCACTAACGTTTCCAAACATATCTAACTCTAATGCATGCAAGGCTAAACACATATATTTCTTCTTAATGAAAGTAAGATCTAGAGTTTCAAACAATCATGTACAAAACAAGAAGAAAATCGTTCAACAAACTTGCGAATAAAGCAAGAGAGAGAGATAACTAAAACTTGTCTTTGAAACCGACAAGGAAACAAAGAACCAATCTTTCCTACCAAGCACTGAAAAAATGAGCATGCAAAAGGAAACAAGAATCACCCCAAGCAAAGAAAGACTCGAAACAACATGGATCATTCATGCATTCCAAGTCCAAAACAAACCAAAGCCTACACATGAAAATGAAATGTATATTTTCAATTCCAATGAATAATATCTACAGAAAAGAGCAAGATGTTTCAAGAAAAGAAAAGAATGTAAAATCTAATGCAAGAAACACAAACTCTTTGAATGCAAAGCGACTGCAGAATACACTTCATTTCATCAAAAGGTAAGCCAAAAACACACAAAAATCAAAATACAAAGTCTGGAACAGGGCCTACCTGGCACCGCGCAGATGAAGCTGCTGACAGGCGGTTTTGAGGTAGAACCGCTTCTTGCTCACTAGATTCAGGTGGTGGCACCGCATATTTCTCACTGGAATCAGGCAGTGGCACCGCTCCTTGCCAACAAGACATGTGTGGTTCCCTGAATAGATCCAAAACACAAGGAGAAATAAAGATCAAATCAAGGAAAAAACTGATAGATTGAGAATAAAAAAGAGCATAAAAGGTCAAAATAATTCAGATCTAGACAGATCTGGAAGTTTCAAACCAAAATACACTGAGTCAGATAGTAGATCTGACTGAAGAGAGTTGGAGATGGAGTCTAGATTCAGACAAGAGTTGAAGAACTGAGGAAGATCAGATCAACTGATACATATATCTATTCCCCAACGGAGTCGCCAGATTTGTAAGAAAGAATATTTCACCTTCTGCAGACAGAAGTTGTTCCTCTGGTCTGAATGGTTCAAATCCAAAACAAATGAGTGAATGACAAAGGATGAAGACCCTCCCTAGATGTTGTAGACACCTGAAATGCTGCTTCGATAGTAAACCCGTGTACCTGCAACCAGATCAAACATGCAAACACATCAAAGCTACCAGAACATCATCTACTTATCCATGTTAGTGACTAAGGAATCCAACAACATTTACATGCGAAATTGAAACAACAATAATGTGGGACGGAAATCAAATTTGCATTAAGATGAATGGAGAAGTTTACAACTAATTAAGCCTTAGTGTCGACATGCATCTCCATGAAACCAACACTTCATCCCCATAAGCTCCAACTTTTCTCTCTATGCTCTCAAATGGCTTGGGCCAAGTGGTCAATCCAATAGCATAACAATACCTCTATGGTTCTCTCCCTCAACCATGGACATGAGCTTGTATTTATAACGCTCAATGGATAGGAATGGTTGAGACATTTGTGGATGAGGTGGCCTCTAAGATCCTATGATGGGGGATCTCGAGCTCAACTGACCCATAATGTTAGGGATAAGGGAGGACATGAGGCTCATGATCTAGAAGCCTCGAGAAACTTCTCTTTTTCCCATTTTACCCAGGGTACCGCTTTTCTCCTCTTATGATAGAGCGGTTTAGGTTAGAAACGCTTATGGACCAAAGGCCATAGGTGGTGGCACTGCTTATGGCAAACAAGATACAGGTGGTGTGAGCAAGGTACCGCTCATGGTTAACGGGGAAAGCGCGATGCTGAGTATTTTTATGTAAGATTGACAAACAACATGGGTTTCCACTCCAAGTGCTGGAATTAAGGGAAAATATGTAAGTCAAAGGTCTTATCACATGGTGGTGACAGGATTTGGGTGTAACAATGATGGTGCAGGATAAGTTTTCCACTATCATTTTTATTTCTATTTGAGATTCTTCATTTTTATATTTTTATAAGGTTTGTAACATTCCTTTTCTAATTTCCATTGTACATTTTTTTATTATAACCAGTCCGGCTATAAAAGTTATTTACCAGATACTGTATAAGCACAGTAATCAATTTTACCCCTAGCTTTTTGATGCAGAAATATTATAGGACTCAAAAGATTTTATTTTGTTGTGTATGCAATGCCATAACCTTGGTTACAAGGAGAAAATAAATTAATGGTTATTTCCAAAGGTTAGTGTAGCATTTATATTGTGCCTATAGAGATAGATTTTTTTTTCACTATTTATTTCCAATTCAGAGATCCCCTGTGTAACCTCTGTGGTCCCTTTGGGCATCTTGTCATGATTGCAGATTATAAATTTTCATAAATTTAATCATGTTTAGTACAGACCCTAATCCATTTCCACATAAAGAATGGAAGCCGTTGCCTCTAGAAGTTGTGGAAGAAGCATTCCGAATACTTGCAGAAGAGGATGTTATACGAGAAAAACAATGACAAATGAAGCAACAATTATCTAAAAAATGAAGGAAGTCATGATAATTATGTAAAATTGTTAAAAATGATTATTGGAGTGATGATGAAATAGAGTCTGGTGGTAATGATTCTCAGGTCTAGCTTAACAATATGCAAATACCTTATCAACTCCATTGTCGCTCATCTATGCAGTGTATTAGGGGAAAATATCCAAACTTCGATACTGTTTCCCTTCTTAAAGAACAAAGTGGTTTAGAAGAGATCATTCTCTACAAATTTATTGATGAGTCCTATATAGGAAATGTAGAGTTGAAAAACTTGGATCCTTGTGAGAATGATCCAATTCTTTACAGTATTGGTACTGGTGGCACATGGACATGTAGTATAGATGATGTTTTTCCCATTCTAATGGTGTATGAAGATGATAGTGGAAAAATTATGCTGCACTATCTTTCATTATCTAAAATAAAGTCACAGTTATCTTCAAGGTCATATGAATATCGTTCCACTGCAGTCATCAAGCGAGGGTTTTACATGGAACTAGGTCAGATGTGACTCCCTTATTGGGAGGTGATCATTTTATCAAGATTGGAAGAAAGAAATTCATTTAAATGGATGGGCTTCTGGTGCACAACACAAATCCATTTTATTTTACCATAAAGGAAGGCATGTATGTCCATATTTATTATGAAAATTTTCCTAGTATTTCTGAAGAAGAGTCATTGAATATTCCATATGATGTGGAAGTGTTGAATTGTTTAGTAGATGTTTCTACTGGTGGAACATTCTGTTGGGTAATAATTTTTGAATGTGAGTTGGATGTTAATGGTAGAGGCCACCATATTCCACAAGGTGTGAATTTACATCCACATGAGGTGTTCAATACAAAACAAGGTTTATTGATATCAACTGAAATCATTGATGGTGAGTATACATGTATCTTTTAATTCATATTTTTCAGTTTATATAAAAAAAATTTCAACCAAGGAAAAACCCAGTTTCTTGCTATTCATGTTTATGAATCAAACAAAAATTACAGAAAACATAAGGTGCATAAGTTCCAAATAAAACTACCAACTAAACTTTGTAGAGAATCTTTGTAACAACCATTAGTTGTATCTTCTACTGGATAGAACAGATTCCACATTAAATCATCAGTACATATTGATCACTATGCCTTATTGACTAAGACAAAAAAATTTAAAAGATGGAAATGTACTAAACTGGGTAGAGTGCACATATGTAAAAGTCTTTAGATAGTATCTAATGCACAAATGACTATATACTAATTACAATGGATAGAACCTTTATCCACTAATGTGGAATCCAGAAATTCCTCGAAATAAAGTGTACCCTCTCTAGACCAATAGTTTTCTTTGATAGAAAATATGCGTGTGTGTTGAGTTCCTTGTGAATATGAAAAAAAAAGATAAATACTGAAAATTACTCCCAACATTTGTTAATCTTTGTTTCCACTGATCTAGTTTGTAATTACCTGTAACATTGATTTCCCTGCCAACTATTTGAAGATTCATTTGAATCTCCACAAACCTGAAGTAATGTGATCCTTTTAAAGTTAGCAAAGAAAAGTAAATCCCAGCTGGCTATCAGTTCAAATCTAGTGTTTGACCCTCTGCCACAACCTAACTAAACATGCAAAAACCGATTGCCTAGGAATCTGATATAAATACCTCCCCCACATTCACCCAGTTGTGCAACTAATGTTATCTTTATAGTAACTAATGTTATTTTTATTTTTATTGCAGGCATTGTTGATGTTTTCTTTACTGTGAAATCTATCAAAATGTGGGGCAAGAGCACTCGAAAGGGAGAAGCTTTTTTTGTCGTTTTATTACTATGAAAGATGATAAGCACACCACTTTCCAACTTCTTGCAACAAAGGGTGATGATGAAGTTGTGATTGCCAGATTAGCTGCCTCTACAGAATATGGAACTCACAATGCATTACCATCATGTATTGGAGTATTGCAACCACATCGAATCCATCATCACAATATCCATCTTATTTCCTACAAAGTTTTCAACCACATAAGGTCTCATAACATGATACATAGTGAATCTTTTGTGGAAATTCCTTGTTTAGATGAAAGTTTCATGGTTACTTTTGAGCTTATTGCAATGTCTACAGTACCTCCTGGGATTGTGAAGAAAAACAATTCACTAGAGTTCACCATAGAAGGCTATGTGAATCTTAAGGAGGTTGTTTTCTATACATAGTCAACCTTTCCTGATAGATATCAGCTATCTTCAGGATCAAGCAATGATAGTCAACCCGTTGGAAAATGGAGAGTGGGACCAACATTTAGATTTTGGTACTTGTATAATAGCCTACAACCTCGTGTGCAGGTGTAATTTTTATGGGATTCACACCAATGGGATCATGTCCATCATTGTTATGGATTGGGGATGAGGACTGACGCAACCCATTTGGAGATGTAAACATTAAACCTATCATAAATATGGTGAATTCTGTATGAGATATTTGTGGTGTAATATCTATAGTGAAATGTTTGAACTTTGTAATTTAAAGTTTTTATAAGTAAATATAAATCTGAATCTAGGGAAACCCAAATAGTCTTCTTTGTGTGCTTGTTGAGATTGTTAGTGATTTAGTCCTGACTGTGCACTTTGATTTTGTAGCCTTGTAGTATTATCTGTTAATCCTACAGGGCTGCATCACATGACATATTGATGTTGTGTTATCAATGGTTTTTGTTTTCCAAGGAAAAAATATTTATCTTTGATATTTCAAAGTTTGAAATCAGAACATAATTTTTTTAGCTTATGGGACCTTGAAAAGATATATATGTTCTGTCTTCAAACTATCCTAATAGCTATTTATCCTAGTCTTCCATAACCAACAAAATATTTGGTGAATTATGTATGATAGATCTGTGGTGTAACATGTATGATGAAATATGTTTTTTTTTCCCAGGAAAAAAATCATACCTTTCATTTCAGAGCAGAAATAGCATACATTCTATATCATCCTCTCCTTTACTGCCTCAGTAAAGATTATCTTTTTCAGTAACTAATAGATAACATTTACCGTATTTACCATTTTTGCTTCCAAGCCTAAATACATCAACAAGGATCACTGACCAAAGTAAACATAATCATCCAGTTAGTTGCAGAGTAGGCTACTGAAAGAGTTTTTTGTCAAAAATGATTATGCATTCCTAGCTTGGATTTTTATGCTTATGGCTTGCATTTTACACCAAGTGTCCATAACAGTAAAAAAAGGTTAAAATTGCACCTTTCATAGATCGACTGTAAGCATATGAGGTTAGGTTATATAAAATTAACACAAGGATATTCTTCTCAATATACCTAGCCATCCAATTTCCAAAACCACTTACTATAAACATTTAATAGGAGGGTTTGGCTTGCATTTTTATTAATCTAGGTGGATATTTCATAAATACAAGACAACCATGTAGTGTTTATACACACGATGCACTTTGTGAACCCAAATTGAAAAAAATACATGTATAATAATATGGAAAATAGTAAAACATACCATTTCCAACTAAAAACACTCAAAAATACCCAATACTTAGGGCTGGGCGGGCATTTCTTTGATCTGGGTAAAATTGGGTTGAAAACACAAAAGTTGTCATTTTGTCAATTTAACTCTGGACAAATGAAGCATAATTTAAAAAAACTAAAATAGGTTTTTGTCAAAAATATATCTATCTTCAACCCCATGGTGTTAGTTTCAACTGATGACAATTGTACAAACTGTGGCGTGCATTTTCCTAAGCCCATTTTTGAATATTTAAACACTATTTTTTATGTAACAACTTAGAACTTCAGTCATTAATTTTGAATTTGTCCAAGATACTTGCAATTTTAGTCATTTATTTTAAATTTAACTGCTATGGAATCCTAGCTTGCATTTTTATGCTTATGGCTTGCATTTTACACCAAGTGTCCATAACAGTAAAAAAAGGTTAAAATTGCACCTTTCATAGGTCGACTGTGAGCATACGAGGTTAGGTTATATAAAATTACCACAAGGATAGTCTTCTCAATATATCTAGCCATCCAATTTCCAAAACCATTTACTATAAACATTTATTAGGAGGGTTTGGCTTGCATTTTTATTAATGTAGGTGGATATTTCATAAATACAAGACATCCACGTAGTGTTTTTGCACAATAGGCACTTTTTGAACCCAAATTGAAAACATAAATGTATAATAATGTGGAAAATAGTAAAACATACCATTTCCAACTAAACTCACTCAAAATTACCCAATACTTAGGGTTGGGTGGGCATTTCTCTGATTTGGGTAAAACTGGGTTGAAAACACAAAAGTTGTCATTTTGTCAATTTAACTCTGGACAAATGAAACATAATTTTAAAAAAATATATCTATCTTCAACCCCATGGTGTTAGTTTCAACTTATGACAATTGTATGGGTTGTGGCGTGCATTTTCCTAAGCCTAGTTTTTAATATTTACACATTGTTTTTTACGAAACTTAGAATTTCAGTCTTTTTTTTAATTTGTCCAAGATACTTGGAATTTTAGTCATTAATGTTCAATTTGACATCTATGCATTCCTAGCTTGCATTTTACACCAAGTGTCCATAAGAGTAAAAAAAGGTTAAAATTGCACCTTTCATAGGTCGACTGTTAGCATATGAGGTTAGGTTATATAAAATTAACACAAGGATAGTATTCTAAATATATCTAGCCATCCAATTTCCAAAATCATTTACTATAAACATTTAATAGGAGGGTCTGATTTGAGAGTACATCAAAACATATAGAGAATAATATTACTCTATTACTCTATTTTTTCTAGAATAGTTAGAATGCCAAATTTTTACTCTATTATTCACTCTTACTTTATTATTTTCAATAACTATACTTAACATGCTAGAAATATAAGTATACTGAACACGCTAGAAAGTTAACTATATTGAAATTGAAAATGTAAGTTGTGTATAGTTGACTTGAAACACATTTGTAATTTTTATTATAGTTTGAAAAAGTTAGAACACATTTGTAATTTTTATTATAGTTTACAAAAGTCAGAACACATTTGTAACTTTTATTATAGTTTGGAAACATCAAAACACATTTGAAATTATTATTTTAGTTTGGAAAAGTCAGCGTGCTGGTATCCTTTGCGTGCATCCCTTTCTTCCTTTCTGAGCGTGCCATCATCTTGAAAAATGGAAACAACATCCTCATGTTCCATGCCATCAACTGAAACAGGGGGTTCTGAAGTTGCTGAGAGGTTCATTGTCAGAAAATTCGGAGAGAGCGCTGAGGCATGGAGTGACAGAACCAACTGGCCAAAAGGTATGCTAAATGTCTTGGTCAGAGCAGAAGTGCATCGTTTTCTTTTTGGTCAGTTCAATTTCAACAATGAAGAGATAGATAATGCCATTTCTAGTTATGATGACGAGTCCAAGGAATTGATTATTTTTGGGAGGAGGGTTTGTCTGGACCCTGATTTGTTGTCCAGTGCAACAAAAATTCCACGCAGGGGGGAGTAATGTTGACCACCAAGAAAACCCTCAAAGTAGAAAAGGGTGAGATGGGAAACAAAATATGTGGAAAAACGGTTTTGGTTTCCCGGAATGGTTTAAATATGCAAGATGTTCCCCTAGGACTATACAAAACCTTAATTCAAATTGTACTTAGGACAATTATGAATCACCACAGGCAAGATATTTCAGGTGATTGTATGAAGTTGGTGATTCAATGGGTTGAAGACCTGGCCATAGATGTCCCTCGTCTATTGGAAAACAAATGCATTTTGCACTGCAGGAGAGAAAAATGAAGAGAGCGAAGTTCAGTTACCTTGGTACACTACAAAAAATTATTGACTTATATCGACTGAACATTATAGAAGGAAGAAGATTTAAAAATACATACATTAAGAGGTCGAAACTGGACAAAATTAACCAGGAAGTTCCTCAACAATCTCCAAAGGACAATGTACAAGTCCCTGAAGATCCTTTTGAGCACTGTATGCAAGGTATGGGAAGTGACCCTGAAGAATTTGATGTTGTCTCAATTCTGGCTGGATTACATGAAGGAAGAGAAACAAATGTAAATGAGATGCATGATGTTGAGTTTAATGAACCAGAGGATCATAGTGATAATGATATTTATGCTCCTATAGAAATGCCACTTGTTATATATACACCTCCATAGTTGGGAGTTGAGAAAAATTCCTCTCCAAAATATTTTTTTGATGGTAAAATTGTTTTTAAGCTATTCGATGAAATGTTGCATTTCAAAGAAAAAAGCTGGATTTCAAAGGAAATTTTTTTCCTATTGGTATCTTACCGTAGTACATAGCGTAGAAATTTGTAGGATTAAGCAGATGCAAATTCAGGACCTCTTAAAGGTAGGCGCTATTTTTCAAAAGGAAACAGTTGCGACATTCCTTTTTTTGAAGCCTTGTTAAAATTTTCACTATTTACAGGTAATTGCAAGGTTAGAAACAGAACACGTAGATACTATGGAATCTTCTATTAAAAATTTGCATATGCTAGACCTATTTAAGGTAGGAGGTATTTTTCAATGCTATTTTTCAATTTGTTTTTCCAAAAACAAAAGTTGTCAAATTCCATTTTTTGAAGCCTCCTTAAAATTTTCCTTGTCTACAGGAAATTGCAAGATTACGAAAATCCCTTGTGAAGATTGTGGACTATTTGAGAAGGACAATAGCAGGAAAGGACTATGTTCTTCAGTCTTTGAATAAGGAACTAGAAAAAATTCAGGATGAATTTAGAAAGGAAAATGAAAAATGCAGAGAAGAATATATGGTTGTTTGGAAGAAAGATGAACAAACCATAAAGAGTCTGAAAGATGAGCTGAAACATTGACTGGAGGTTTTGGACATTCCCCCTCTAAAGACTGTTATCAACCAGGAAGCAAGACTTACGGCTGAAGTCAAGAAGAAAAACAGAATAATTGAAATAATGAAGGCTCAGTTTCAAAATAACCTTATTGAAGACTACAATAAACATCAACTTGAGATAAAGGAATATAGAAAAAAAGAGGAAAACATGAAAAACATAATTGCTAAGAAAATGAAGAGTTGAAAGGAAAAATAGTTGAACTTGAGAAGATTACTGCAGAACTACAGACTAGAGGAGTTGAAAAGTTAAAAGAATCTGAAATTGGAAAGGGACAGAGTAGGCATCTGATTTCTGGTGAAAGTTATGATATGTCAACACACCAATAGGCTTTAATAAGGTATGAGAGTTCCATACAAAACAACCAGAAGGCACTGGACATAGCTTTTAATGCAATACAAGCTCATTAAAAAGTCAAAAAGGGGTTGCAAAGCTATCGTGCCTTCTTAAGAATTTGAGAGAAGTCCTTGATGGATGCTATTGCAGCAATGAATGTTGGAGCCGATCTCTCTACGTGGTCAACGATAAAAGAAACATTGAAAAATAAGGTAGCTAAGAGGGAAGATGAGATTAAAGAGCTAAGATTGAAAATACTGGAGGATAGAGAATCACAACATTTGGGATGTAAGTCTGAGATAGAATATCTGAAATCCCAAATTGCCACTCTGTAGAAGAACAACATACTTCAGTGAGTAGTGATTGTGTATACTCTAGGTAATACAGAATTGAGGGAAAAAGAGTTGGATACAAAGATAGAGCAACTTAGGAAAAAATTGACCCAAGTTCAGGCTGAGTTGAAATATGAAAATGATCGTCTTCAGCAAAAGGAAAAGGAACACGAAGGAAAAAATAAGAAGAATGTGGAATTGTTGAAGAAGTACATCCAAGATGTAGATAGATTGAAATAAAATTTGCACAAATGTGCAACAAAAGTGAAAGAATTAGAACAAAAATCAGATCATGCACTTGTTGCAGCTTCTGAAGAACCAAAAGCTTATAGACAAAGCAAGAGACTAGAATGTACAAATTTATCTTCTCTAAAAAAAGAGGACTTGCAGCCTAAACCTCCCAAGCAGCCTAGAACTATGGAATAACATTATTTATATATGTTGTGTATGTAAATACATTTCAAGTTTTAATACATAAATTTATATATGTGTGTGTGTATTTCTCAGCAATGTATATGTTTTTGATGCATATAATGTGAATGGTAATTTTGATTTTAACTTTTCAATAAGTGTACATAACAAGCTAGAAAGTTAACAATATCAAAATTGAAAACTTCACTTGTGTATTTTAGGCATATATATTTGAATTTGTAAGAAATTAAAAGAGTGATAGTGATTAGTGGATATGAGATGTGAGTAGATTTGGTCACATAGGTAGATCCTAGCTGTTTACTTGGAGCTGTGGATATTATAGGGATATTATGGGGATGATGGATTGAGAACTTTCAAGTTCTTTATGAGAATTTTGATTCTATTTATTGTTGTATTTGTATTTATGTAAGTTTCTTTATCTAATGAAACTGAAATTCAAAATCTGGAACAATGTCATACAATTCTACTCATGCAACCAAATTTCAATGAATAACCCAAAGCTGTAATGCCTATAGAACTGGCCTAAAAAAGACATAAATTTACAAAATATAAGCAAACACAGAAAACAACTGTAATTTTATTACTGAAAAAAAAATATATATATTTAATATGCCTTCCAACATTTGTTACATTTCCAAAATTTGGTAAAGTAAATGTTAGCACAATAGAATAAATTTCCAGTACGGCAAGATCACTAGAAATGCTTATTGCAACATAAGTTTATTTCACCATTTTGCATACAATGTTGCATTTCAATCATCTAGGACTTTTTTTAATTTTTGGATTGTCTCGCACTTCTTATAATGACATCATTTTTTATAGGATTCCTAGCATCCATCTTTTGGATATCGACTACTGCCCCTTGAATTTCTTGTTTTTCACCACTCTTCCCTGTACCATTTACCGAGGATGGAACACCCTTATTATTGTGAGTCATAGCCTCCATCATTGGCATATCAATAGCAGCTGCTCCATAGAATTCTTGTAATTCATTGATTTTCCTTGCTTCATTTCTTAAGGATGAAACACTGATTTTACAGTAATTTCCAGTCACCATCATAGGTATTTCAACACCAGCTGCCCCATTCAATTCTTGTGTTTGATTAGTTTGCACTACCACTTTCCTCTTGGATGAAACACTTAGAGTTTTATTGTTATTTCTTCTTTGAACATTATTTTTTTCCTTGCGCCTTCCAAAGTGATGTGATTCACAAAAAGCCTCTTCACCATATTTTCTTATTGGCCTTGATCTTGGAAGATGATTACTGAACTGCGAGAACATATTAGTATTTAGTAGTTAAAAACATATTATGAGTCCTCACACCATAAAATGGAAGCATAATTAGAAACCATTTAAAATTAGGGCATACTTATTGTTGGTGGTGAAATCAATGATTTCTTAGATTGTCTTACCCATGACTGAAATAGTTGTTTTACTTGTTTAGAAGTGACAGCAGGGAAGCAAGATGCCCACTGTGCTGCAGTTTCATCATTTAGTGCACTTCTTGTCTTTTTATATTCAACACGAATTTGACATCTAATATTGGAAGCCAAAAAGATTCTTTCTTTAAAATTTTGGAAAGAACCCTATGATCTCATAACCAGTTTGAAAAATTGTGCTCGCATCTCATTTACAAGACACATTTTGTATTGTTCAAATGTGTTTCTATACTCCTTAGCAACTCCTCTTCCTCCTCCTTGGTTGTTGTTCAAATTTTTGATTTCCCTATGCTTACGTTCCATTACTTCATTTCTTAACCGTCCTAAAGTATAAGGATGAGAAACCCTAGTCATCTGAAGAGCATGGGCCCCTAGGATATGCATATAAGGAACCATCTCATCTCCTAAACAACAAGAACACAACCAAAGCCACTCACTAGCAAGGAATCCAATCTTGCAATGATAGTGGATCAAATTTTATATCGTGAATGAGATAATACCACCATGATGATGTTGGTTGGAATATTTCACCTTTTGTGGACAGCAAGGT
This sequence comes from Pseudotsuga menziesii, assembly GCA_001517045.1. Classification (NCBI taxonomy): domain Eukaryota; kingdom Viridiplantae; phylum Streptophyta; class Pinopsida; order Pinales; family Pinaceae; genus Pseudotsuga; species Pseudotsuga menziesii. The sequence goes on along the minus strand of LPNX010432440.1, from coordinate 233,873 downwards.
GTTCCACTAGTCTAAATGGTTTAGATCCAGAACAAATAGAGGATAGAGGTTGAAGACTCTCCCTGGACGCCATAGATACCTAGAATGAAATGCTTCGATAGTAACCCTGTGTACCTGCAAAAAAGCTTAAACACGCAAACATATCGAAATTGCCATAATATAATCTATTGATCCATGTTAGTGACTAAGGAATCCAACAAGATACATGTGAAATCAAACAACAACAATATATGTGGGACAGAAATCAACTTGCATTAAAGATATATGAAGAAGTATACAACCAAGCCTTAGTGTTGACATGCATCTCCATGAAACCAAGCATTCTCATCCCCGTAAGCTCCGACTCTACCTCTCTACGCTCTCTAAATGATCTTGGCCCATAATCAATCCAATAGCATAACAATACCTTAAGAGTTCTCCCCTCAACCATGGATATGAGCTTGTATTTATAAGGCTCAATGGATAGAGTAGGTTGAGAGATTAGTGGGTGAGGTGGCCTCTAAGATCCTAGGCTGAGGGATCCCGAGCTCAACTGACCCACAACAATAGGGATAAGGGAGGACACAAGGCTTATCATCTAGAAGCCTCTAGAAACTTCTCTTTTTCCCTTTTTACCCAGGGTACCGCATTTCTCTTTCAATGACAGAGCGGTTCTGGTAAGAAACGCTTATGGATTAAGGACCATAAGTGGTGGCACCGCTTGTGGATAACAAGGGATAGGCGGTGTGAACAAGGTACCTCTCCTGGCCAATAGAGGAAGCGCGATGATGGGAATTTTCATGGAAGATTGATAATTAACACGAGTTTCCACTCGAAGAGCTAGGATTTAGGGCAAGTAGGTATGTCCAAGGTCTTATCACATGATGGTGACAGGATTTTGGTATAACAGGATGCCCCCCAAAACATGAGTCTTAGAGGGATACGATAAACGAGAGCTTTGAGAGAACAAGTCGTCGCCATGAGATGAGAATGTTGGCTCGATCGGAGCATGTCGTCAAGTAGGCATCTGTAGTAGATTAGTATGTTGACTCATAGACACAAGTAACCAAACTCATGGCTGCGGACCAATACAAGGCAGATCCATGAGAGGAATAAACAAGCATGGCTACTAGAATACAGTGTAGATCCATGTGATAGAGGACTCAAACTTGGACATAGCTACCAGACATAGAATGTAGATCTATGTCGTATAGATGCAAATTTGAGCATAGCCATGACCATACAAATGTGGATCCATGCTAGATATACAAAAGTCCATCACAACCTGGGGAAAAATCAATGAATGCTTTTAAACAAATACCCAGGGTCTTTGTCTCATCTTCCACAAAGTACGATTCTATCCATGTGATTACAATGATCTGAAGTCGAACACGGTGGAAACCATTAGATTACCGGCCAATGATGTGAACCGTTAACAAGTGCGAAGGAGATCACCATTGATGTCAATGATTCCCAAGGTACTCTAGTACAATCTACTGAGCGTGAATAGATGTCTTGATGTCGAACACCCAGTCGATTCTATCGATCAAAGGTCAATGATGTGAACCTATGTCGAGAGCAAGAGAATCTGTCATTAAGGCATACAGATCTCAAGGTACTAAGTATTGTTATACTACTATTTCCTGGATGATGAGCTGATGTCGACGGGAAAAATCTCGTCAAAGGAGGGCCATGATGAATCCCACATCGATGACACGAAACTCGGAACATAGTTCTGGAATGATGTGAATGTAGTAACCATATGACTAACTCAAAAATACTGAGACAAAGGATGTGTAGACTGCAGAGGTAAAACTTCTTCAAATCCCCTTTGAACATCGGGTGACACGACAAAAAGACTTAGCAGCATGACTAGACGGGACAGACACACAATGCGACAGTGGACAATGCATTCTTTTGAAAGGCTACCCCTTGCGGGATACATGGTACCACTCGAGAACCGTGCCTCTAACATAGTTGACAGGAGGTGCCACCGCCTGTCTCCAACGGTGCACAGGTGGTGCCGGCTATGGAGAAATTAAACTAATAGTATGAGCAATATAAATTCATTCCTTTTATTTTTAATGATTAGGGATGATTCTAATGCATACTATGATTGTTTTTGGTAGGTCTATGTTGCTAAAAACATGGTGATATGGAAATAAAGAATGCATGACAATGAGGATGCTGCTACTGAGAGAAATGCGGGTTGTATCGCCACATTATGAGATTGTGGGCTCCTGAAGTTCTTCTGGACCCCAAGCATGGTGTCACACGAGCGGTTACTAGAACACATACTGCGGATGTGGAATCTAGAGCAGCAGTATTTTGAGGTGGGGGCCCATATCCTTACAGTCTAAGTAGAGGACATCTACTTCTTGACAGGTCTCTTGAGATGGGGTGCCCCCATCTCATTGACAGGATCCCGTGGAGGGGATATTACCACTCGAGAGCTTATAGATTGTTACTGTGCACCAGGGACAGGTACATCGGGGAAGAAGATCCCCATCAAAGCAGTGATGGATAGGGCCCTACGGACCGTCCTATTTACCATGAAAAGGGTGGCCGAGAGTTAGGGTGTGCACCAGGATTCTAGGGCACACATGTTGTACGCAATAGAGGCCATGGCACCCACGGTGTTCAACTGGGTGGAAGCCATGCTTCCAATCTTCAAAGATCAGCTGAATAAGAGTCGGCAGGGAGAGCTAAAGAAGTTTGGATTTGGTTCCATTTTAGCCTGCTTCTTCTTCGAGCAGGTTCCATAGATGAGACCTCAGGTGGTCTTCCAGAGTCTGATAGCACAGGACCCTCGTATGCTGAGATGGGTCTAGGTCATGGCTCGCACAGGAGTGGGTAGGGGAAGGGTGAAGTTTGGTGACCCATTCTTTAGATGGTTCCAAGATCAGATCCTCATGGTTGAGGATTATGCTTACTCAAGCACGGACTTCACCGAAGATCCTGACCTACCACTCCCACCTGGTGGACAGTGGGGTGACATTGGTAAGATGCAAGAAACACTAAAATGGATGAACTATTTTTATGTTTTTAATGTTTTATATTTTTTATGTAAGTGACGAGACCTGTATATTCTCATATAGATGTAGGAGCAGCGCGACCTGGTGGAGCATCTCCACTAGATAGGCGAGCTGGAGCCCGCTTTGTACCACAGGGTGATGATATCACCGGGGAGTTGGAGGAAAACTTGGAGAGGTTGACCTTGGATATCCCAGATGTTGACATTGATGACCTCCCGATGAGATATAAGAGATCCACAGCAGGAGTACCATGTCAATTCAGTAGGCTGCTATGTAGAGTAGCTCGAGCAGTGATGTGCTATCACGAGCACCACTAGTGTATGAGATATGTACTAAGAGCTGACAGCTTCAGGATTTTGTATGATGATTTTTCCTGAAAGACTACGTGCTTCAGATGAGGTCTCGGGACCTCTTTTTTGTAAACTTTTTTGTGTGTATATATACAGACTTTTACACGATGTTTATATGTTTCAAATGGCAAAAGCATTTTCTATGAGTTTTATGTGTCTTTGAATGTTTATTTACAATGTACCATGCTTGATTTGATGTCATGAATGAGAAATATGCCAATATAGGATGTGATTAGCTAATGAGTTAGCAACTACATTATGTTCCCTAGGGATATGCCTATAGGTGATGGTTTCAAATGGTCTTTCTAGCAAACGTACTCTCCGGAAGAGGCAAAGGAGCACCGGGTTCCTAATGGTGTAGACATGGTTTAAATGGAAAACCATGAGTTATGAGTCCATCAAGACTACTAGATCACGAACATCCTGGGAGGTAGCTTCAGTCATAAGACCGATGACTGCTTCATACTCGATGATGTTATTAGTAGCGGGACCTATACAAACCGCTCCTAAATTGACCAAATCTTCAGTAGGGGAATAGAGGACCCAAGCAGCCGAGGCAAGATTCAAGGTGTGGCGGAAAGCACCATCAGCGAAGCCGTAGAAAGCCATCTGCATGACCAAAACATGGTATAAACAGATGAGGACACTAAACTCAAAACCATCTTGAAAATACTAAAAGCACACTAAAATTCAATCAATATACATATATACAAGATACTATCCAAGAAAGACCTAGGCATAGTACCTTTTCAGGTACAACCCATTGTGAGGTTTCCCCAGAGGGATTCCATCATAATCAATGAGCTCGTAGGCTCCTTTCTCTAACACCTTAGAAATAACGAAAAGTCTGTACCACATTGATTCGAACTTTCCCTTCCCTAGTTTGTCATATCTTTGATCATAAGTCAATACTAGGTCACCCTCGTTAAAGACATTAGGTTGGATGGATTTATCATACTGCGCCTTGATGCGTTTCTTATGTGCCTTATTAGCCAAGGCAGCATCTCTTCGAGTCTCGTCAAGGTTACTCAAGTAGAAAAATCTTTCTTCCTCCGAGGAAGTGTCTGGGAGAAGTTCGATGGCAAGTTGTAAGGATGGAATCTGACATTGGATTGGCAAGACAACTTCGAGTCCATAGACAAGCTGGAATGGCGTGAAACCAGTAGCTATTTTCATAGAAGTCCGATAAGCCCAAAGAGCGGAGAACAGAACATGGTGCCAGTTGGATTTATGATCTCCAAGCATCCGACGAAGCATAGTTTTCAAAACTTTGTTAATGGCCTCTACCTGACCATTAGCTTGTGGATAATATGGCGTAGAGTTTTCATGGAAAAAACCTAGCTTAGCACTCAGTTCCTCCATCATATGACTACAGAAATGGGATATGTGATCAGTAACGATGGACTGTAGAACTCCAAATCTAGCTATGATATGATTGAACAAGAAGAGAGCGGCAGTCTTACCATATTCTGCATATGTAGGCATGGCCTCAGCCCATTTTGTGAAATAATCGATGGCTACAATGATGTAACCATGCCCCCCGATTGAGGTAGGCTTACAATGCATGAAGTCAATCCCCCATTTGGAAAATGGGCCAACGCCAATGATGGGGTGAAGCGGAGCAGGATGGGTGCACTTTTTAGGATAAAAGTGTTGACAAGGTGGGCATTTCTTAACAACCTCATGATAGTCTTTGAATATAGAAGGCTAGAAATAGCCAGCGCGAAGGATTTTTTGGGCTGTAGCCATCCCAGATAAATGACTGCCACATACTCCAAAGTGGCAATCATTCAACACATGTTCAGCCTCCTCATGAGTGAGGTAACGCCAGAGGATAGAGTCAATCCCACGTCTATGCAAGGTATCATTCAAGATGAGATAGTATTTCGCATGGTGATGAATACGGCGGCGATCATCATGGGATAAATGCGGCTAAAATCACCGTGTCTGGAGATAAATCAGCAAATCTCCATACCAAGGATTAGTAGTGCTAATCAGGAACAAAAATTCATCCAGAAATGAATCACTGGGCTCAGATTCCGTCGAAGCATAGGGAAGATCACACATAAGCTTGGTAAAGACCAAGGATTTCTTTGATGTGGCCTTGGAAAACTCCAGATCAAACTCCTGAAGGATGACAAGTCAGTGGGAGTACTTGCCCCCGAGCACTTGACGAGTCAGGATGTAATACATCGGGTTATGATCTGCCAATATGGTGGTAGTGTGGAGGAGAATGTAGTGACGGAACTTTTGTACAACAATGACCGTGGCCAATGCTAACTTTTCCACACATGAATAATGGGTTTCAGAATCCATAAGATTCTTACTGGCATAATAAATCACGTGCTCCTAACCGTGGAGATTTTCCTGCACTAAAACCATGGCGATGGTAGTAGCGGAGGTAGCAATATACAAGAGAAAGTCCTTTGAATAATATGGGGGGTGTATCACGGGTGAATTAGTCAGAGCGTGCTTGAGATTATCAAAGGCGCGTTGGGCCTGGTCATCCCAGAACAATGGAGTGTTCTTCTTGAGGAGATGCATATAACCGTGTGTTTTCTCTGCAAAATTGCACATGAAATGGCGGAGAAAGTTTTCCTTCCCTTGCAAACTTTGGAGTTCAAGGAGATTAGTTGGGGCTGGTAGATCTAAAATAGCGGCAATATTCAAAGGATTGATCTGGATTCCATCTTTGGATACCACAAAGCCTAGCAGACGTCCCGTCTCAACGCAAAAAACACATTTATGCAGATTGAGTAGTATATTATAATGACGACATCTCAGGAATATGTCTCTAAGATGACCAAGGTGGTCCTCCCATCGCTGTGAATGAGCAGGGAGGTCGTCCTAGTATGGTTCAACAATATGTTTAATGTTGTGAAACACATAGGACATTGCGCGCTGGAATGTGGCTCCAACATTTTTCAAGCCAAAAGGTAACTTCTTATATGCAAAGGTTCCCCATGGGCAAATGAATGCTGTCTTATGCTGATCGAAGGGTGATATCTCAATCTGATTATAGCCAGAGAAGCCATCCATGAATGAAAAGATGACACTTCCAGCACAGTTGTCGATAATCTGATCAATGTGCGGAGTAGGAAAGTTGTCCTTAGGACAAGCTTTATTCAAATCCCTAAAATCGATGTAGACTCTAATGGTGCCCTACTTTTTATTGACAGGGACAATGTTCAATACCCATTCCATCAGGGGTACAAGATAAATAAACCCAACTTTGAGAAGTTTCTCAATTTCAGCTTTAATAGCAGTGGCCTTCCGAGGATGGAATTGCCTAAGTTTCTGCCTAACAGGTTTAGCTGTGGGATAGGTTTTAATCTCATGGACCACAATGGATGGGTCAATCCTTGGCATCTCTTCATAGGACCAGGCAAAAATATCACGGAATTCCTTAAAAAGTGCCTTATATGTTTCAGATTCATCTGCCAAGCAGTTTTTCCCAACATGAACTTGCTCGGTAGTATCAGGCTTGGTTGATATGCCAATCAGGCTCGTCTGAGTAATGTTGCAAAGGTTTCCTTCAGAATATATATCTTGCAACAACATAGGACTTTGGGGAACATTGAAAATATCAGTAGGAAACAAGGATGCAAAATCATGGCTAACTGAACTGGTTTTGGGGAGGAACATGGATCTATGATGGTGATCCTGCCAAATGGGCTCATCCGTATTCATGATCTCCATAATGGACTCACCGGAAGGAAAAGTCTCAGAGAGATAATCTAGAATAGGAAGACAAGGTTCTAACCAGTACGGTAAATGGTAAGGATCCAAAGCCATAAGATGAAGGTCATCTGTGTGATCATCGGAAAAAGTTTGAATGGTGTCATACATAGCTTCGTGTGGAATCAATGAGGTGGACCTAGCAACATGTTTACCCTTAGGCTCATAATCAAATGAGGCGATCATATGAACTGTCGCAGTATCTGTGCTAGGAGTGGATGGAAAAATCCCCATAAGGGATGAATCCCTCAACATGCCTACCCCAATCGACTGGTAAGGAGGAGGGGAATAGCCTAACATGGGGATGTTATTAGCCATGGAGGTAGTAATATCCGGCGTACAGAAATCAAGCTGATCAATAGTAACAATTATCCCTAGATGCAAAAATTGGACTGTTCGGAATACTGTTGAAGCAACAACAGTCATGGCATAGAACCAATTCCTTCCTAGAAGGAAGTTGTAATCTAAAGGGACATCTACCACTTCTACTTGGATGGAAATGGTTTTTCTCCCCCTAGCTCGACCACTAGGGCTGATATGAGACCATGGGGTTGGAAACCCCGTCCGTCAAATGCTTTAAGGGTCGTAGGTGATGTGACAAGCTTAGGAGAGCCAAGAGCCTTCCAATAAGTCAGAGACAAAACCGAGGTCGAAGCTCGTTCATCTAGTACAGTTCAAAAAACTTTTTTTCTCACTACTTTCATAATGATATGAAAAGCAATTTTATGTGGTAATCTAGGCTTGTAGTTCTCAACATTGAAATGAATCAAGTTAGTATTATCTGGGTCTAAAGCTCCTAATGTTGTCAACATGTTTTTACGCTATGTAGGGAAACTTTGGAGTACCTCTAAGGTCAACATCGCATAAGGTTCCTGAGCGAGATCTCCAACCATGAAATTATAAAATTGAGCAGCTCAGGCATTAGGATTAGAGACAACCTTCAGAAGAGTACTCTTAGGTGGGCGCAAAATCATGTCGAGAGTAGGCTTCCCGAAAGATAAGGGGACAGTAGATGAGGATTCAGGAGAACTAGTAGAGGGATATTTCCATAAAGAAGAATGATCTTATTTCTTATCTGTGGGTTTGTCATAATTCTGACTTCGAGTTTGCAGATTGATGGTATCTGAGGACATCATACGAATTTCCTCTGACAAACTAGAGTTACCCTGATTAGACATGTGGTCTATTAGTTGTTGTTGAGAGGGAAAAGGATCCGTAAGTACTGCAGGTGCGGGATTGGACTTCAGAAACTGGGAGATTTCATCCCTATGAGGACACTCCTTTGAAAAATGGTCACCTCCACATAGCAGATAGGGATATTTTTCCTTCTTTTTCCCTTTGTCGTTATCACTGTTGGTTGGTCTTGGAGTCTCCTGTTGGTTTCCAGGTTTCTTATTTCTATTTTTACCTTCCTTTTTATTATTACTTGAGGTTTGAGTACTTTGAATAGAGTTGATCGAAACCTTAGGAGTCGAAGGAGTAGGGGTGGTAGTTTGGGTTTGCTTGGCAAGTTTCGCCGTTGATGGGGACTGGATTGAACCAACAATCCGATCAACAGGTACTTCTGCTGGTGGCTTGGCAGGATTGGTGCTGGGGCGAGGAGCTTGAGGAATCAGGTCATAAAGAGTTCCATACTGGGAATATACCAAGTCTAGGTACTGAGCCTGACTAATAGCCTGCTCTTCGGTAATGACACCACCCATTGCCACATCTCGTGCAATCGGAGGCAACAAGGATTTAGTGAACCAATCAGCTAGTAACTGATCCAAAATAGGGGCCTTAATAAGCCTTCTTCACCTTCTCCACTCATGAATATGATCAGAAATGTGGGTGGAGGTGTTTTGTCATAGAGAGGTTAAAAGATCAGTTCCCATTTCATAACGAATAGGGAGCTGGAAGTGTGTAAGAAACACGGTTTCCAATGAGCCAAAATCCACAAACGAATGTTGTGGGAGTTGAATATACCACTTCGTGGCTGTACCGGTCAAACTTCGCTGAAAGAGTCGCAACCGAACGGAGTCATCCATGAGGGAGTTGGAAGAACACCACAAATGGAATTTCATAACATGGTTCTTTAGGTCGTCTCCTTGCTTCCCGTCTAATTTCGGGATATCCGATGGTAACTTTACTGGAATGGGAGGCCACGAGGGATTGTGTCGAATGGGATCATTAATCAACTTGGACAGATCAGGCATTAGAGGAAATTTGGGGTCTAAAATGGGCCTTATAAGAAAACGTGCCAAAATAAGTTTTTGTGAGTTGGAATTCAAGAACCAATAGAATTTCAATAAAATAAGTCAACCATAATGGTTGAATTGACATATTTGTCATTAAAAAAACTACTTTTTTTGTTCGTATTTTCGACATATCTCATTGTGTTTTTACTCAAATTTCAATCGGGAGAGCTCGTTGGATGTGGAATTTGATTCTGCATCCAAGGAGCACCCACACTGCATACTTTTGACGGACCTTGCTACCCCAAAAACAAGAAATACTTGAAAAAACATGATGATGACATAGTCATCACATTTTTTCAGGTATTTCTTGTTTTTGGGGTAGCAGGGTCCATCAAAAGTATGCAGTGTGGGTGCTCTTTGGATGCGGAATCAAATTCCGCATCCAACGAGCTCTCCCGATTGAAATTTGAGTAAAAACACAGGGAGATATGTCGAAAATACGAACACAAAAAGTAGTTTTTTTCTTTCTTCCTCCAAGATTAATCAATATTATTTTATTATTTTAACTATTATTTTATTATTTTCCTTAGGAGGCCCATTTTAGACCCCAAAATTCCTCTAATGCAAGTCCAGAGTTGCTAGGAAAGGTAACTATCAGTTGGGTTTCACATACTAATAATATTGATATGGCATATAATTACCAGTAGGACCATAAGTTGATTGAAAAATAGGTTGTTGTGACAAAGAACTACTGGAAAATCCACCCACAAGGGGTTGATTTCCGAGATCAGGACTACTAGGGCCACTAGGCCCCCCAAGAGGAGGACCACTAGGGCCACCAGGACCACCAGGACCATCAGGACCACCAGGACCACCAGGAGGCGGACCACTAGACCCTCTAGAGCCACCAGGAGGTAAACCTCCAGATCCTCTAGAACCACTAGGCAGAGGGCCACCAGACCCTCTAGATCCATAAGGAGGAAATCCACTAGCCCCCCCAGGACCACTAGGACCACTAGAACCATAAGGAGGAAATTTTCCAGATCGTCTAGGACCATTAGGTCCCTTAGGAGGAGGACCTCCATAAGGTGGTCCTCCGGCACCTCCCGCAGTATGTATAGGTATCCCCCCCATAGCTGGCATGTAATACCAATTGGGTTTCCCCCATGGCATAAAAGTGTTACTAGGGTATGGAATTCTAGCATAAGGTATCCTGTAGGATTGGGTGGATGATTACCAACAGGTATTTGATAACCATAATCTCTAGAAGACTGAACGGTTACAGGTTGTGCCCCCAAGGGCTGACCTGAACTGGATGGGGGATTAACCACATTAGTATGGGTGGAAGGGACATAATTTGTAGATGATTCTATGTTAGAGGTCTGCCCTTGACTAGGTACAATTCCAGCAGTAGATAATGTAGGTCATGCCATGGGTTGTCCCCCACAACGAGAAGGTACTGACGAAACGAGAATTGAAGGTTGGGCCCCAGGTGTAGAAGACCTGGGAGGATTAGGAACATACATAACATGAGAGGTGATAGGGGTGGTAATTTGACCTGGGTTGTGTGGTATTACTGCACGATCAATAATCGGTTCAATGGGTCTCATAGAATCGACAAGTGAACAATATCCCACAGGAACATATGTGGAACGTGATGGTGTTGTGCCTAATAGTTCATCTATTTGCTTGTCAATATCCTGTGCATGGAGAATGGCAACACGGTATTGCCTACATTCTTCCTCATCTTCAAAAGAGTTTAAATGGATGTCAAATGAGGCAATGGCCTGTCCTATAGAGGTATCCCAAAATGGAGCATTGGGACCATAATCCGGATGGGTTGTATCATCAACATGACCTTCCGTGGTAGAATGGAACAATGTATTTCCATGAGAAGGTTATTGGACCAAGGAAGGTTAGTGTGACGAATATGGTACTCCACTTTTCGCAACCACATTATCTCCCACTTAGGAGGTGGTAGCAGCTCCTTGATCAATAGCTTCCATTGGATTTTCTCCTGAATCAGGAATAAAATCTGGTGGCAAGCCCCGTACTCTTCTAGACTGTCTTAACTCAACTAGTTTGTACAGTTCCTATCTAACCTAGGGTCTGAAAATCTAGAAAACACACCAAAAAATTTCCCTACACAAGTTATAGGTCAAAACAAGCAAACTTAAAATGATAGGAGGAGTTCAAAAAGTCAGGTCTCTCATCAGGATTGCCAATAAGGTGCCACTCACGATATACCTTGAGGGTACATGCGTAGTAATGTCACCGAATGTTGTTTTTGGTGTATGGCTCCAAGCAATACGGCCAAAGGGATTTTCTCAGATAGATAAGGTATCCTAGTGGGGTCTCCCGATATACTCAAGGTACGTGGGAGCTCGAATTGGTAGTAGTGATGTCTAATGCATAACCGTACACAAGGGGCCTTCCGATATACAATCAAGTATGTGAAGTACCTTTCTATATACCTCAAGGGTACGTGAAAGGCCGTTCGATATACCGACGGTAGGTGGAAGAACCACACGAGTCCTGGGATGTAATGCTGACAAATAATGACAGCTCCTACGCTTAACAACGCCTAAACACGTCTCTAACCAATCACTCCAATTGCTACGTAAATTTTAACTTATAACTACCATTAATTTTAAAATGGACGGTTAGGTGAATGCATGATGTTTTGACAGAAAAGTAAAACCATGCAGTATGCTTGTGCAAAATATTTCACTTTACTGTTCAGTATGCCTACTTACGAGAGGGAAAGAGAGTATTTTATTTTTGTTTCAAAACCAAAAATATTTCCAAACAACAGTCATGAACACCAAATCAAAGACAAGCAATAATTTTCCAAATTGATTTCTCTTTTCTGAAAGCAATGAGAAGGGGAAGAATCTCTTTTCCTAAAAGAAAAACAAGACGCACACCTATATGCAAATGCACTCTATTTTTTCAATTTTCTCAAAACATAAGCAAATCTAACTTAAAACTGCCATATTTTTTATTTTGATTGAGATAGTTCTAAATGCATAAGAGACGAAAGAACATGAAGATCCTGAAAGCTTGTAAATCCAATAAAAAAATCAATGTCCAACGCTCAATGATGATATCCTAGTCTTAGTCAAAAAATTTCTTTTTTTAAAAGGAAGGAAAAATAAGTTTTCTATGCAAACAAAAAATGAAACCTAGAAGCTAATCTAGTGTTCTTCTTTTAGTCTATACAGCAGAAATGAAAAGAGATCTTACTAACACCCTAAGATTTTAAAAAACAAGAAATCCTTTCACAAACACAACCAACAAGCATAGAAGCGGATGAACAATAAAAAAAGCCTAATCTAGCTTTTGAAATTTCCAATCAAATCAATCTTAAACCATAAAATTTCAAGCCACAAGCATAAGATTCTGTCGCACAAGTCTGATAGTGCAGAACTAAAAGCAACACAACTCAATTTTTTACAAAAAAAAAGAGAAAAAATGGTTTTGGAATGATGCCTACCTAGCACCACGCTTCTCTGGTGTTGATAGAGCAGTTCTATCCGAGCACCACTTCTCACTAATGGGTTATAGGCAGTGGCATTGTGTACTGCTCACTCTGTTCAGGCGGTAGCACCACTCCTCATACACTGCATAGGCACAGTTCCCTGTAGATGACCAAAACACAAAGAGAACGATGGATCCAGTCAGAAAAAGACTATATCAAGGTAAATACTGCTAGATTGAGTATGAAACAGAGCATAAAAGGTCGAGAAGACCCAGATCTGGAAGTTTCAAACCCAAATAGACTAAGTCAAAAAGTAGATCTGACTGAAGAGAGTTGAAGAAGGAGCCTGGATTCGGACAAGAGTTGCAGACTGAGGAAGATCAAAACAACTGATACATATATTCAATTCCCCAGCAGAGTCTCCAGATTTGTTGGTTGGAATATTTCACCTCCTATGGATAGCAAGGTGTTCCACTGGTCTGAATGGTTCAGATCTAGAACAAATAGAGGACAGAGGTTGAAGACTCTCCCTAGACGCCGTAGATACCTGGAACAAAATGCTTTGATAGTAACCTTGTGTACCCGCAATAAAGCTTCAACACGTAAACATATCGAAACTGCCAGAATATAATCTACTGATCTATGTTAGTGACTGAGGAATCCAACAACATACATGTGAAATCAAACAACAACAATATATGTGGGACATAAATCAACTTGCATTAAAGAAATATGAAGAAGTTTACAACCAAGCCTTAGTGTTGACATGCATCTCCATGAAACCAAGCATTCTCATCCCCTTAATCTCTGACTCTATCTCTCTATGCTCTCCAAATGATCTTGGCCCAAGTAATCAATCCAATAGCATAACAATACCTTAAGAGTTCTCCCCTCAACCATGGATATGAGCTTGTATTTATAAGGCTTAATGGATGGGGTAGGTTGAGAGATTAGTGGGTGAGGTGGCCTCTAAGATCCTAGGATGAGGGATCCCAAGCTCAACTGACCCACAACAGTAGGGATAAGGGAGGACATGAGGCTTATCATCTAGAAGCCTCGAGAAACTTCTTTTTTTCCCTTTTTACCTAGGGTACTGCGTTTCTCTTTCAATGACAGAGCGGTTCTGGTAAGAAACGGTTATGGATTAAGGACCATAAGCGGTGGCACCGCTTATGGATAACAAGGGATAGGTGGTGAGAACAAGGTACCACTCCTGGCCAACAGAGGAAGCGCGATGCTGGGAATTTTCATGGAAGATTGATAATTAACATGAGTTTCCACTCCAAGAGCTGGGATTCAGGGCAAGTAGGTATGTCCAAGTTCATATCACATGATGGTGACAGGATTTTGGTATAACAGCTGAAAAACATAATACTATGAACTTAGTATAAATTGGCGTACTTTTCCTCATGTTCATATTTATCATCCCCTACACACCCTTGCAATTGTACCATGTGGAATTCTTTATAACACTTCGACATCCTCACCAAATTTTTATACTTTTCTTCATCTAGTAGGCCTTCAATAACCTACAAGCACAACATTTCATTGTACATGATACACTACTTAATTTTCTATTAAAGTTGCATAAAAATAAGAGCGAATTTCACTCTTGTGCCATCATAAAATCATCACTTATTGTTAGTCAAGACCCACATTAAAAATATTGGATATGTTAACATAATTATTAAACCTTTAAAATACCATCATGTCGAATGAGGATCTTGTCTGATGCAGATCCATCTGATTTCCCATAGTTAAGATCATTGTACTCTTGGCCTTTATGATGGTATGGTTCCTCGGTCTTACATGGAACACCAATTTTCTCCATTACCTCCCAAATTTGAAAAAAAATCATTCCTCAATTGCTCTAGTTGGATGAACCATGTCGTAATCTTGTGCAATTTTTAGAATTTCATGAAACATCTTGAAAGCAGTTCTAATTACGGCATGTCGAGCACAATATACAAGGTTGGACATTGAGCTAGGGGTCAGCTGTAATAAGTTGGCAGCACATGTTTATCTAGGTACGAGTTAGTTAAATAATAATAATTTCCATTTATAGTAAAGAAATAATTCTGAAAACATGTACCTTTTGATTATTTGTTCTATTCATGTGATACTTTTTGATAATATTCAATTCTTTGCTGCATAAGGTTGGTTGAATGTCTGTAATACACTCATCCAACTTTTCTTCCCATCATTCAATGCTTTGTTCCAAAGCAGGATTCAATTCCTAAAGTTTTTGTTATCTCCCAAATTGACCACCGTCATTTTGGATGATAGAATGGGTAATTTTTTTTTATTTCTATGGGTCTTGGCCTTCAAAATCAAAATTTTCAGCTTTCGGATTTAACTAAGTCTGTGGAAGTTTAGTTAGCTGCCGAAACATGCCTATTTCGGCAGCTAAGACGGCCTGTCAAAATAACTTTGGCTGCCGAAAGCAAATGCAGGGAGCATATATGTCACTTCACTTCAGATTGTACATATTACACAGAATTTCATGAGATACTTCAATCTGAATGTAATTCGCATGCTAATTTTCTGATAATCACGCATGAGTGGAGTAATATCATTATGGAGTGTCGACTCATTCTAAAGTCATTGGTATCAAAGTTCTCCAACATTTCAAACAGAGTAAATGTCCCAAGATTTTCTTGTGTATCAGCGCAATTAAAATCTCTTCTCCAGCCTAGTGACAGAAGGCGAGCAAGACATCATTTCAGAGGGCATTTTTATCAGAGCAGTGATCCAATTAAACCAGGAGTCAACATTCAATTTCGATTACATGTTTTCAGCAACAAGTTCCTAAATTTTCTGCTACAGCCATTGCTAAGAAGAGGGATTCTGTTCCTAATATCTTGACTGCTATTAATCCTAAAGTCTACCTGTCAGCTTTTCAAAGTCGAGTCACTGTTCTTGTTAAGTTTCTGTTCCATTTGGACGAAATCTATCTACAATCTGGCCCTGTTCCATGACACATTAAGTAACCGATCCTATGGTTAAATGTTCCTGAGTTTATTCCCAGATTTTAGCCATAAATTTAGGTCAATTAAAAGTGCCTCATAGTCATTGGTTATTTCTAGAATCTTGAGTTAATACCCTGCTGTTATGTCATGTCTTCTGTTATGATATTCTTTCATTGTTGAACCATAACTCAAGAGGATTTTTCTACTGAAATCATGTGATCTTGCGGGGAAATTTTTACGGCCTTCCTAAAATCCAAATTCAAATCTGAAAGCACCAGTAGATAGCTTATGATCTGTAGATCAAAATCGACTATTTGAACATGCAAAATGGACATCGGACGGTTGAGAAAATTGATTTTTTCCAAAGGCAGTTTTTTTAGGAATTCTACAGGTTTCGGTAGCTTAGGCGAGCCTCCAAGAGCTCATTAGCTGCCGAAAAGGCTGAATTTCGGCAGCTAAAAGCCTGACTTTCGGCAGCTAACGCATGAAATTGGCAGAAGGCTTAGCTGCCGAAAGCCTGTTTTCATAGATCGCTTAAGTTTTTGCCCAGATTGCGGATTTTCTAGTTGAAATGGTGGGAGGCCGAGCAGAATAAACAAGTTATGAATTATGCTACCATTATCTACAGGAGGTTTGTGAAAAATGAAAGTCAAAGTGGGTTGGTTGCTATATTTTAGCATCTTTTTAAGGCAACAACTCTAAGTTCAAGTGCCACATCATCAAAGTCAAGTTTGTTGTGCGCCAAACTCAGACCACCGAGCCTTGGGGGCTAACTCCACTTCATCGACTATCAAGCACAAGGAAGGGACAACACATTATCATTCCCTTGATTTGAGGGATCATTCCCTATGTTTTGCATTTGCTGTTTTAGTTTACTGGTGTTAACTCAAACAGGTCCAGGTTTTTAGGATCTTGGAACTACTTTGTAAAGGCTATAAAGCCTGAAGACTGAGACTGAACTAAGGGTTCAAGTTTGGATACATTTTGGGCTATGTACTGGACACTTTCTTGCTATATGAATCACAGTTTCCTTTGGTCATTAGATATCAGTCTGTCCACATTTTCCATTATTCTACATTTGATTCTATTCAGTTCAGTTGTTCAGAACTGTCATCTTCTGATATAGCTCATGAATGAATTAAATCTTCTTTATATTCTTGTATGACCCTACAGATCTGTATTTGGTTATCTTGAATGTCTTTCTTCATAACTTGATTATTTACTGTAGCTGATATTTAATTTCTCAAAGCACTGGCTTATTTAGAGGCATGTCATGTTGTCTTACTGCTTAGTCTTCTCAGTTATCCCATTGATCCACCTTTACAAAAACACAAAAACATGATTTCTTAAGTTTCCAAGCATACTTAGCCATAGCCACTACATAGTTTCTTGGAGTGCTAACAGTTTTAACACAAAGTAAGATTAAGAAAGTCATGGCAAGATATCAACAAAAATCAGTAAAATTTTAATAAATATGTAAAACGTACTATGAGCAAGTTCGGTGACATGGCATAAAACTTGGAAATGCTACGAATAGTATGCCCATCTTGAATTTTGATTTTATCTATAACCATGTGTATAGCTTTATTATGGCATATGCAGCAAGGAAAAAAATATTACCCATTGAAGAAACATTATTATTGCATACTAAACTGCATATGGCCACTAGATCATGGCACTCGAACAAATTCACTTCCACTACCATTCCATCTGGCATTAGTTTCCCATTTTGTGAAACTTTGTTTATCTGATTCATTAAATTATTGTTGTAATCTCACAGATCACATAAGGTTACTAATAATACATACTAAAAACATACAGACATAACAGAGACAAGAGATAAGAACAAGTAGATCAAAATAACATATTATATTAGTGTAGAAATAATAGATCAATGCTATGTGCAATGATGCTAAGAATAAGCACAGGAAATAGATCTTGCTACTAAGAATTCTCACAAGCATACACAGGAAAACTAGAGAGAAGAAAAGAGACGGAATCACATGAATGAAGAGATGAATATTGGTGTGTATCCTTCCATTGAATAATTATGAATAATAGTGTACATAAATAGTACATCCCTCATAGGAAAGTCGAATTGTATGGAAACAAATCATAAAGCTCAAAAATCCTGACTTACCAAAATATAGCAAACCCCCATAGGTGGATAAAGCACTTGCTAAATCTATCAAGGACCTCACGAGTTGGCAAAAGCATGAGTGAGTTGTTAAGGAGATGGAAATAACATGCTAATCCTAGAAAATGGAGAAAAACTAATGGAGGATGGGTTGGAAACAAAAGCTCCCAGTTTCCTAGTTGACTAGCTTTTATCTTATCCATAGAAAAGCAGGAAAAAGCAGAAAAAGAAGAAAAAAGCAGAATTTGCTGTAAAGTCCTGTATACTAATTCTAGATCAACCCAGAATCAGAAATAAATCATTCCTAGGATATAGATGGCATGTATTGAATTTAAGGTGCAAGTGGATGCCAACTAATTAAGCTAGTGGGTGAATAATTAATCAAATAATGATTAATTATTTTATCCTAAGTTGTGAGTGGGTTTAATATATTCCAACAATTAGCATGAGAGGGTCCATACAATACAGATCCTGAACTGAGTTCTCTTCTGGCTCAACAGCTTAATATATATGATTACAAAACAATTACAAAATAACTACCTGTCGGTTTGGTGAACCGACACGACCTTAGGTGGCCGACCTAATCTCTAGTTTAGTCGGATAACCGACTTAGTCGGCCAATCGACTAAGTCGGCTATCATTCAAGTTGGCTTACCGACTTGCTCCTCCAACATATCCCCCATGAACAAAACGTTTCTTTGTCCTGAAGAAATAGCGAGGTACAAAAATCTTCCTGCATGTCTTAGTAGTCATTATGATGTGCTTGGTCTTTATGGGATATGAAGTCTGATGGTTGGTCTTTTCTGTACACAGACTTCGACAATTGCTGGGGCTGTCACTGCTAGGTGATGTTGGAAATCAGTCCAACTTTGCAATATTTTCCGGATGTCGATGGTGAGTGTATTGCCATTAGTCGGTGTTCTTCGAGTATACTTAGTTGCAATAGTCGGTCCTTTCTTCCTTGTTCGACATCGACATGTAAAATATTTGCAATAATAGGTGTCTATTGTCGGAAGTGTAGTGGAACTACTGCTTCCTGTCCATAAACTAGTCGAAAAGGGGTTTGGTCGTTTGAGCGTTTGTAGGCTGTTCTGTAGGCCCATAGTACTGCAGGTATTTTCTCATCCCATCCGTCTTTATCAGCATTACATATTTTCATTAATCTTTTGTTAATGTTTTATTAAATGCTTCAATTGCTCCATTCGACTGAGGATGGTATGTTGTACTCCGACGGTGGTCGATTTGGAACAAGTCGGTTAGGGTTTTGATAGTTCTATTGATGAAGTGTGTTCCCTAGTCACTAATTAGGGTTAGTGGACATCCAAATCTGGTGATGATATTCTCACTAGAACATGTGTTGACTGGTTCTGCCTCTGCCCATTTGGTTACATATTCGACTGTAGTTATTATGTGCGTTGCCCCTGTTCTTTTTGCTGGTATAGGGAATGGTCGTATGAAATCGATGGCCCAAATTTCAAATGTCAAACTTTGGTTTTGCTGATATCAAAGGCATTTCCGTGCTAGGGAGGGGTCGACCAAATCGTTGACATCTGGCACACTGGTTTACAAAATTTTTGCAATCTTTGTAAAGTGTCGGCCACCATAACCCTGATTGTTGGATTTTCTTTGCAGTTGTGTCTGCTTGAAAGTGTCCTCCAGCAGGTCCATAATGGGCTTCATGCATAATGTTGTTTCTTTCATGTTCTAGTACACATCTTCTGAGGATGTCATCTAATCCGATTTTGTAAAGAAATCCATTTATAAGACTGTATGGTGCAGCTTTCATAGCTAGGATTTGTTTTTTCTTTGTACTCATTCTTTTTGGTGCTTGTCCATATTCTAAGAACTGGGCTATTTCCTCTAATTCTATTGGGATGGCTTCTATCTGAAATATATGTGCATCAGGTAAGTCATCTTCAACTCCTGTCAGTTCCTCTCCTATGTCGATTCGGGATAAGTGGTCAGGACCGACATTTAACTTACCTGGTCTGACAACGACTTAAAATTCAAATTCTTGAAAGAGAAGTAGCCATCGACAGATTCTTCCATGGTGTAGTGGTTTATTCACAGGGTATTTTAATGCTTGATGATCAGTGTAAAAGATAAATGGATTAGCTAGGAGATAGTGTCTATATTTTTGTAGTGCAAAGACCATTCCTAATGCTTCTCTTTATGTTGTCGAATAGTTTCTCTCAGCTTTGTTTAATTTTATACTACTGTAAACTATAGGATAATCCATTCCATCATCTCCTAGTTGAGTTAATATTGCTCCTATTGCTAGGCTTGATGCATCAATATGAACATGGAATTTGATCGACCAGTTTGGAAACCTTAGGATTGGTGCTCCGACTAGTTTTCTTTTTAATTTTTCAAATGATATATGGCACTCCTCTATCCAGTTGAACTCTTTATCTTCCCTTAATAGTTCTTCGAGTGGATAGGTCATATCTGAGTAATATCTTATGAATTTTCTGTAATAGCCTCTGTGGCCAAGTAACACCCTGACTTGTTTTGGGTTTACTGGTGGTTTTAGGTCGAGGATAATTTTGATTTTTGAAAATTCAACCTTAATACCTTCTTTATAGACAATGTGCCCTAATAATATCCCTATGGGGGTCACAAATATGCATTTCCTGATGTTCAGGGATAGTTGAATTTGTTGACATCTCTCCAACATAAGCCTTAACCACTTGCAATGGTCCTTTAACATGGAGTATATTGTCCAATTGTCAAAGTAGACTGCCATGGTCTTGTAAATATATTCTTGAAATGTTTTGACAACAATTCTAGAAAATACTGCAGGTGCATTTTTTAATCCAAAAGGCATAACCTTATAAGCAAATGAGCCAAATTCACATACAAATGTTGTTGTTTTTTCTGATCCTCTTTAACTATTGGCACTTGGTTATAACCTGAGAATCCATCTGTAAATGAGCAGCATTCATGTCTTGCAACCTCATTTAAGATTTCATCTGCATAAGGAGTTGGAAATGGGTTTGTCAGTGTGACTTTATTTAGTTCTTTGAAGTCGACACAAATTCTTAGTTTGATCGGATCATGTTTCTTAGGTTGTACAACCATTGGACTTGCCCATTCTGATTGGTCAATATGATAGATGATGCCTACTGCAATCATGTTATCAATTTCCTTTTTTACTATCTCTTTCTATTTGTGAGCTAGTTTGTATGGCCTTTTTTTCATAGGTCGAACATCAGGTTTAGTGTCGATTTTCATTTCACCCATTTCATGAACTAAGCCTTTGAAGTCTTTATAATCTCTAGCAAATACATCTTGGAACTCTTTTAATAAGTTCATTATCTCTGTGGTCTGCTCTTCACTCCAGTAGTCACCAATCTTTGCCATTTTTGGTTGGTCATCATTTGAGATGTCGAATTCTGTAGTTTTGACTTTAGCATCTAGCCATTTTGGTGCTTTTGCTTCATTGATTGGTCGGTTTCCTTCTTTAAACTGGGAGAATGTGGCAGGAAAGTCAGCTGCAGTCATTCTGTCGGTATCCTCTTTGTTGGTTGTTTCAACTTTGAATACTGTACAAATAGGTTTGGTTGTTTCGACATGGTTTGATTTCCCTCTGAAGCTTTTCCCTTTTGTATTTTCATTTTCTAACTGTAGTCTTGTCGACTGTGGTATTGTCCTGGTTTGTATACTATTATATTTCATTGTCTGTCTATTATATTTTAAGGGTTTGTTTTCTATCGGCTGTATAAATTCTTTAATCTGTTTTGTTGTTTCGACCAACTTTTCATTTTGTGGGATAAAGTTGAAATATTTAATGAAATTTTCTCTGATTTCACACCATAAGAATGTTTCACCTCTAGCTTCTTCCATTTTATACCATTTGTTTGGTAAGTCGGAGAGAGTTGATGGAAACAGGTGTGGCCATGCTCGTTCATCTTTGTATCCAAGTTTTCTCCATTCTTTTTCACATGTCTTTATATGGTCTTCTGGATTTCAACCTTGAGTGAATATGGGTATCTGAGCTTGTTTGGTTAAATTCTTTCCTCCAAACCTTTCAAAAAAGTAAGTCGAAGCTGATGACCAGGTCTGCAATCGTGTTTGATGGGTATCCCACCATCTAGTAGCTTGTCCTATAAAAGTTTCTACTAGGCTTTGAAGTCGGCCATGTTCACCAATATTTTTGGACACTTGTTCTATGTGCATGACTGGTGACTCTCTTTCTTTGTATCTGGGTATTTGTTTGTTACTTATATTTGTTGGTTTTATAGTAGGGTATTCCCTAACTTTTATTTCAAATATTTTTGGGACAATGGACACTATGAAGCATTGTTGGGTGGACTTTTATGTACCTTTTGGATAGTCTAGCACCCTCTTGCTTGTGCTTCGTAGTTCTTGACTTCCCAATCATATAATTCTGCATTTGAATTATATCTGATTGAGTCTTGGTTGCCTAAATGAAGTTCTCCATAGATATTAGGTTCTGTATAATCTGCATTGTTTTGTATCTGATAAAGTTGTTGGATGTCGACTTCTTTATCGATAGGTTCAGTCCAAGGTTCTCCTTGGGAGGGATGAATAGGTACAATGACCTTTTGTCCATTTCCTTTCAATTTTATTCTATCCTTGTCTAGGGATATCGACGCTTTCATCTTTCTACCCCAAGGTCGACCGACTAACGCTGGGAAGGAACTGGATCCTTCCTTAGGGTCAATGATTTCGAATTCCACTTTGGTCGATATCCCTTTTATCGTTGTATCAACATTTTTCCATACTCCAATAGGTTCAATTAGGCCCTGGTCGGCTAGTTTCAGGTATATAGCTGATTCATATAGTCGAGGTCTGCCCATTTGTTCCCAAGTGTCATGAGTCATGATGTTTACTTGTGAACCAAATTCGAGCACTACTTGTCAGACATGGTATCCTTCAATTTCCAGGTCGACAAGTGGGTCAGCATCACTTTCATATTTTTGATTTAAACTGCAGATATTCTTTGTTTGTTTTTCGATGTTGCTGTGTTTTATTTCATATAGCAAATCGATGAACTGGGATACTAAGTTTTCTTTTTGTACGAGTTGTATTAATTCTTTTATTGTGTTATGTCGATTGTCATTAGCCTCTTCCTATCATGCAAATTCTTTGAATACATTTGTTGCCTCTTTATATGTTTGTTTTTCTTTAAGCAGATCAGGGTAGACATTCTTTTCTTTTATTTTGCTGATTTTTGGGTTATCACTTCCTGTTTTTGTCCCTTGTCGGGTTACGATATGCAAATTATTTGTGTTTATTACATCATTTTTTTCACACACGACAAGACATTAACATTTTTCTTTTTATTTATTTTTTCTAGCATGGTAGGGCAATCCTCTAATGAGTGATCCCCTACTCCGCAACTAGTACAAAATTTGAGGTCAGTTCTTTCTTTATATGGACAGTCTGCATACCGATGTCCCTCATTATAGCATGTAAAGCATTGGATGGGTTGACGTGGTCGGTTGTCTCAATTTCCAGAGAATTGACCTCGACCTTCATAGCCTCCACATTAATTGTCATACCGGCGCTCGTATCTTTGACCTTCATATCTCTGATTGTTCTGATCGTTTGGTAAGTTGTTTTGCTCATTATTTTGTGCAACTGTAGTGGTCTAGTAGACTGCATGATAATTCTGTCATTTATTCAGGTTCAGATGGTAGTCAGCTATATTATGATTTTTAGTTTCACAGATTGCACACCAAGATGCCTTGCCATTCTTCATGTTGAACGGGCAATCTTTTGTCGAGTGGTCTCCATGCTCCTGGAAAATGTCGCAAAAACATTTAGTATGTATGAATCGAACGTCTTGTCAGCTATATTCCTATCGACAGTTGTCTTTTGAGTGTCTGGCCGTCGAGCACTTCGTGCACTAGATATCCTAATTTTTGAGGTTTAATTCTTTTAAGGACTTCTGTATGATCTCAATTTGTTCTTTTATTCTGTGATCGGTGGAGTATGCGGGTATGTCCTCATCCATTTCTACTTGGAGATATTTTGTAAGCGCATCTTCGCAAGTCTTGAATGTCTCCAGACTTATATGTCGGTGAATTTTCTGTGATAAACCTGCAAGAAACCACTGGATTAATAATTGTTCATCTATAACATATTCCAGTTGGCTAAGAAGGTCTTTCCATCGCTTATCATAATCACAGACAGTTTCTCCTGGCTTCTGCGATGTTGTTTTTAGTTTCTTCGCTGCCAGATGTTTTGCATCTGGAGTTTTGAAAAATTATAGAAATTGCGCTTTGATCTCGGCTTTGGTTGCTCGAGGTTGTCTTTCAGAAAAGTTCATATACCAAGTTAATGCTCTTTTCCTCAAGGCACTGACGAACTGTGCCATCTGCCTGTCTTCGTCCGTAACTTGGTTAGCCTCCCAAGTTGACTCATAGACGAACCAGTGTCGTCTGGGGTCCTCATCCCCCTCATATAGAGGAATGTGTGCTGACCCGTGACCCATGTCAGAATCACTGTCACTGTGGGAAGGTGGTGGAGGTGGGGGTGGGGGTGGTAGGGGTGGTGGTGTTATTGGTTTATTCGTCTCTGTGGAACTATGGTCGACGAAACTCTCGTTCCCGTCGATTGTTTTGGTTGTCGATTCTTCTTCGACCAGCAGTCGGTTAGTGTCGACTTCTTCTGTCGATGTCCCACTGCAACTATTTGTCCATAGTTCTGAATGTTCTGTGTCCTCCAAAGCTATATTTGGTAGGGGAGGTGCTCCTTCATGTGTCAGTAAAAGTAAGTGGATACTTCGGTTGGAGGGTACCACTTGAAAGGTAACCCAATTTTCTTCTTCTGGTCGATGGATAATAAGATGTCTACCAGTGTATATCTTGTCATCTAGTCGACTCCATATACCAAAGTCACCAACTCCTAGTCGAAGGTCCTATTCAACAATAGTTTGTATCTGGGTACGCGGATTCAATGGAGATAGAGTTGTTCCTTCTTGGGGAGCTTCTAATTGGAGAGCTTCTTGCTGCTCTATCCACAATTCATCATCCCTAGGGGATGCCTCTTCTTCCATGCCTTCTTCTTATCGGTCATGACCCGACTCGGGCGGATCTCTTTCTTGGTCAGTCACCCTAGTACTCATTCCTCTGTGCAGCACTAAGGCTCTTTATCTTCTTTCTTCCCTCCTTTGTTGTCTCTCTTCCCTCTCTATTTTCTGAATGTCCGACATACCTTTGTGTGATACTATCTTCTTGATTTCCCTTTTGGTCGACTTCTCATTACTGGTGATTAGTATCTACTTTTAGTTGACTAGAATCCACTCCACTTTATCCTGACATATGACCAGCTACCCCCCCATAGCCTACCTGATGCTTTAGAAAGCTCGGATAGTTCAGTCTACTTTCTTAGGAAGTATTCCCACTCCCTTTCAGCAATGAATTTTTCCCACCTCTTTTGCTTTTCTACCCAGTTAGGATTTAATGGCAGTCCGTGAAGTGATGGATAAGGTTCAACAATATGACCCACTCTCTTCTCGATCAGGAACTTAAACAGCAAGGTCAATAAGGAACAGAGAAATTGCTCGGTGAGGTCTATGTAAAATTTCTCCTTGATGGTTTCCACCGAAGTCCTTTCTTGTACTGCTTGTTCCTCACAGAATTCATCGGCGATTTTTTTGAACCACTCCGACAAGTTTGTTCTTCCCCCTCGGATCAGTTTTTCTAGCAACTGTTGATTTTTAGTTCCTTCTGGATTTTTCATCCAGGAGTTTCTTCAGAAGTTGGGGCACTGATTCTACAAACTTCTCATGTGTTTCTGTAAAGAATCTTTCTTTTGCTTGTGCGATCGTCAATCTATTTCTTCGTGCGTAATTCTGCAAATAATTTTCTACTTTTCACTCCCACCAGTCCTTAATTTCTTGTTCTGGTATCATCTGCTTGCATACATCTCAAACATGTACTACTGGCAATGAAACCAATGTTGTAATCTCATAGATCACATAAGGTTACTAATAATACATACTAAAAACATACAGACATAACAGAGACAAGAGATAAAAACAAGTAGATCAAAATAACAAATTATAGTAGCATGAGAGGGTCCATACAATACAGAGCCTGAACTGAGTTCTCTTCTAGCTCAACAGCCTAATATATATGATTACAAAACAGTTACAAAATAACTAACTGTTGGTTCAGTGAACCGACACGACCTTAGGTGGCCGACCTAATCTCTAGTTTAGTCGGTCGATCGACTAAGTCGGCTATCGTTCAAGTCGACTTACCGACTTGCTCCTTCAACAGTTATCCTCATTTGTAGGATCAAAAACATGTGCTAAAACTTGTTTATAGCCTTCCTTTCCATCCCATTTTCCAAGGCTTACACAAGACATCAAGCCACTATCTTCTAGTAACTCAAATAATATCTCACATACCTTCCCACCTCAATCATAATGTACACAAGAATCAATAACAAGTTTGAAAGAAACTTCAATGACTCTAATTCCAGTTCTCTTTTCATAGGACTCAACCATAAAGGAAGCATATGACTTTACTTTCTTCACTCTAACTCCATATGTGAGACCATCAATTCTCTCCCAACCCATATCAATATCCTTAGCTTCTTTGCTCCACTTTTTCATCTCCTTGGAAACTGAAGTTGGACTAACCCCTTGCAATACACCATGAGGGTCAATCCGCTTCAGACATTGCAAATCCTTATGGCTCATGCTTGATTCAATAAATACAAAATCCATATTCCTAGGCATAAAATCATTACAGATCTCTTGCATAACAATTGATCGAAGTTTATAAAGCACTCCATCTAGGTGTTCAAGAACATCCTCAAATTTAGAATCTTCACTATAGTTTTTGCTCATGAAGTACCCAATTTCAGAAATAATGTCATTTTCATCTACATCTTCAAGTGACTTCCCAGAGAACCATCTACCAATTTCCTTAAATTTTGTGTTCCCCTCATTTACTCTGCGCTTAAACCATCTAGACCGCTTCTTAAGACTCAATAAGGATGTCCTTAAGCGGTTTCCTGTTGACCTTCTAGTTACAACATATGTAGTTTGATCTATTGAACACCCTTCAGGAATTTGTACTAAAGCTTGTACATATACAAAATTTTGATTTTCTGTAGGTGCATTTCTATCCTTTTGTCCTTTTGGAATTTCTATTGAAGCTTCTACATCTACATAATTTTGATTTTTTGTAGTTGCATTTCTATCCATTTGTCCTTCAGGCATTTGTACTGAAGCTTGTACATTTGCAGAATTTTGATTTTCTGTAGTTTCATTTCTATCCATTTGTCCTTTAGGAATTTGTACTGAAGCCTGTACATCTGCAGAATTTTGATTTTCTGTAGGTGCATTTCTATCCATTTGTCCTTCAGTCATTTCTACTGAAGCTTGTGCATCTACAGAATTTTGATTTTTTGTAGGTGCATTTCTATCCATTTGTTCATGAAAGGTAGTTCTTTCAACTGTTTCATGACTTCTAGTTGTATCCAACTTCTCAAGGGACGCATGTTCAAATTGTTGTCCACTGGGTAGGATTACACTTTCTTCCTTTCAATCGTAACCGGAGACAAAGGAAACCTAGGTTGTTGAGCAAAACAACCTTGTATACTTTGATACAAATTATTTGTAATGGCAGCATCATCAACAATTGATCTTTGAGGGACATTTTGGACCACATTATGTGAATCATAGTTAACAGTATGGTCAAGAGTTATATCTTGTACATTACCATTCCCTCAATTGTAATTGGAGTCAAAGGTTGTCTAGGTTGTTGACAAACATTGTTTTTTGTCACACATTGCTTACATATAGGACATCTAATTTCAACAGTTGATGTGTGATTTCCTGTTGTTTGATGGAAATTCATAGTATTATTTTCTGGTATGTATTTCTGATTTGTAAGTGCTTGACATTGTTGACGGAAGACACAAATAACACCTTTTTTACCCCCAGCAAGAGTGAATTGAAGGAAAATATCATGTGGGGGAAAAATTGGAATATTATTCAATTCTACTTCCTTGCATCGACCTTTTTTTCGAGGAATATTTTGTTGAGATGATTGGTTCGAATGATCCATTGATGAGTTATTCCACCAAATCAACAAAATAATGAACATTAATACAAAATATAGGTTTTTTTAATAAAAAATACTTTTATGGCTCAAAAAGAAAATATGGAATAGTACAAGAACATGGGAGGAGGAAACATATATTCTCCAACTTAAGCCACTTAAAAATACCTAAGGATGGAACTTATGCTTGCATTTTAGTGGACTAAGCGGGCATTTCACATTTACAAGATATCCTTGCAATGTTTTTGCACATCAAGCATGTTTTTAGCCAATATTAGAAAAACATAAATACAAGAAGGTGTAAAACAATAAAAAACACCATATCCAACTGAGATCACTCAAAAATACTAAACAATGAGGGCTAGGCATGCATTTTACAGACCTAGTCAAATAAAGTTCAAAATAGAAAAATTGCAATTTTCAAAACTTTACTATACACAAAATAAAAATATTTTAAAAATAATGAAGGAGGTTTTTGTCCATAGTATATATAGCTCCAGGTATATGGAATTAGGTTTTTAAAATCACCTCTATAAACATTATGGCAGGCATTTTTCTAAGCCCATTTTTACAGATTTACAATATGCTTTTATAAAACAAAATTGTGAATTTAGACATTCTTTTCAATTATGACCATGCTACTTATAAATTATGATAATTCATACATGTATAATACATATAGTATGATATAAATAGAATATTATCTTGAGGTTGTGGGCCCACTACAAGATCCTCATGCAAATGTTATGAGACATATCTGGTCTTCATGCAAATATCATGAGACATATTTGGACATGTGTAAGAACATGGGAAGAAAAAACATATATTCTCCAACTTAAGCCACTTAAAAATACCTAAGGATGGAACTTATGCTTGCATTTTAGTGGACTAAGCGGGCATTTCACATTTACAAGGCAACCTTGCAATGTTTTTGCACAACAATCATGTTTTTAGCGAAGATTAGAAAAATAGAAGTATGGGAAGGTGTAAAACAATAAGAAACACCATATCCAACTGAGATCACTCAAGAATACTAAACAATGAGGGTTAGGCATGCATTTTACAGACCTAGTCAAATAAAGTTCAAAACATAAAAATTGCAATTTTCAAAACTTTACTGTACACAAAATAAACATATTTTTAAAATTATGAAGGAGGTTTTTGTCCATAGTATATATAGCTCCAGGTATATGGCATTAGGTTTTAAAAATTACCTCTAAAAGCATTATGGTAGGCATTTTTCTAAGCCCATTTTTACAGATTTACACTATGTTTTTACAAAACAAAATTATGAATTTAGATATTCTTTTCCAATTATGACAATGCTACTTATAAAATATAATAATTCATACATGTATAATACCATTTTTACATATTTACACTATGTTTTTACAAAACAAAATTATGAATTTAAATATTCTTTTCCAATTATGACAATGCTACTTATAAAATATAATAATTCATACATGTATAATACTTATAGTATGATATAAGTAGGATACTATCCTGGTGTTGTGGGCCTGGGCTGTGGCATGCATTTTTGTAATCCTAGTTGCGCCGAGGGGAGCTCTACAACCCAGTATGGGGGAGATCTTGTAACGTTGTAACGTTACGTAACGTTATTTTTATTAATAAAAAATAATTTTTTTAATTATAGGCTAAAATAAATGTCAGCCAAAAAAATACCTAATATGGGGGAGATGTTCTAATCTTCCTACCTAGCAAAACAATAAAAAAGTAAAAATTTAATTATCCGTAAAAAAATATGGATGAGGAAAAAAACACAATATGAGGGAGATGTTGTAATGTTTTTACTTAACAAAATAATAAAAAATGTTGACCTTTCACATGGTTTTAAAACCATAAACCATGTGCATGGTTTTAAAACCATGTGCACATGGTTTTAAACCTATGGTTTTAAAACCATGTGCATGGTTTTAAAACCATGTGCACATGGTTTTAAACCTATGGTTTTAAAACCATGCACATGGTTTTTATGCTGCATAAAAACCATGTGCATGGTTTTAAAAACCATGTGCATAAAAACCATGTGCAAGGTCTTCTAAACAACCCTTCGTTTTATTGTTCATGGTTTAGGAGGGCTTTGCAAATGGTTTTAAGACCATGTGCAAGGCCTCCTAAACAACCCATGGTTGTAGGAGGGCCTTCCATATGGTTTTAAAACCATGTATGGGGAAATGTTGTAATGTTAGTTCATAACAAAATAAAAAATAATAATAAATATTATATGTGGGCCATAAATAATATTAAATATTAATAATAAAATATTATATGTGGACCTTAAATAAAAAGATGTGTCTTTTGGTTTGAATCAAATCAATAGATACCTCGAAGAGATTTGATCCCTCTCGGCGCTTGATAGAGCCTAGGATTTGGATCTACGCTGGTTTTACAGATTTACACTTTCTTTCTTACATAACAACTCAGGACTTTACTGATTAATTTTGAATTTGACCAAGATACTTACAAATTATGAATATGTACATCTTTAATGCATAAATTATGATACTCTTTACTATAATAAAGTCATTTATATGAATGGTCAAATTTGTTGACTCATTTTAAGTCTAACTTCTCTGCAAAAATGACACTCCGGACACTTTTGGAACCCAAATTGAAAACCTATTTTACAGTAAGGTGGAAAATAGTAAACCACGCCATTTCCAACTTAAATCACTAAAAAACACTCAATAGTGATAGTTAGGCAGGCATCTTTATGAACATGGTAAGACTTGGTTCCAAACATAAAATTTGTTATTTTGTCAAATTAATTGCGGGCAAATGAAACATAATTTTAGGAAACTGAAAGAGGTTTTTTTCAAACATATATATGTCTTCAATCCCATGGTATTACTTTAAGTTAATAATATATGTATGGATTGTGGCGTGCATTTTTTTAATCCCATTTGTATATATTAACACTCTGTGTTTTACATAACAAATCAGGATTTTAGTGATTAATTTCAATTTCACCGAAATACTTACAAATTATGAATAAGTATATGTTTAATGCCTATATTATGATACTCTTTATTATGATAAATTCATGGTATCATCATGGTCAAATTTGTTGATATAATCACTTTAAGACTAAAAATCCCATGCCCTATAAAAAAATGCATACATGAGGCACTTTTTGATCCAAATTCAAAAAAACTAGTTGTAGAACGTGGAAATATTTATAACTTCATGAAGATGATGTACAAAATACAATGTCAAAAACCAAGTGAAAGACAAATTGAATAGTAATGAGAAAAACAAACTTCGAGACTATGGTAGATTGTAGAAACGACTTAACAGCTTTCCCAAAATAGATAACAACTTCATTGCTGGATAAATGTACACATATTGATCTTAACAACTATCACATTAACAGACTGTAACATTGACATCAAAGCTATATGAGAAACTAATAAAGAAAATCCATATCACAATGCCATATCGACCAAGTGCATTCTACATAATTTTTAAGAGCACATTCATTACAATCTTATTCTATATGCTACTATCCAGATTCTTTCCATTTTTTACCATCAACAGAAGTGACAGGCAAGTGCAATTTACTATCACTTGAGATAAGGATGGGACTGTATGAAGTACAATGCAGGCATATCTGATTCAGAATAATATGATTTTGTGTGGATGAGTCAAGGTTGGTAGACTTCACGCCAAAGGAGTCTCATCAGGTAATGCTACTTCTTATGCCAAATTAAAATTCTGAAGGTATCCACAAGACGTTTTTACATAATCGGAATTATGTTATATGTTTGTCTGGTTATGTTGCAAGGTACTAGGTAGTCCAAAACACCAGGCAGTCCAAAACAAAACACATTGTTATAAAAATCACTCATTCAATTTCATGAGAAATGAATTTTTTTGAAACTACCTGTCATGCTCAATCGATCATGGATGCTCAATTTATTTCATTCCACCACATAGATCTAAAGGCGGATCATATCATAACTGTGCCACCCATTCTTGGCATGTATTACACTTCCAATATTGTTACTAACGGTGATAATTTAATGCAATTTGGAATCTCCATACGCTTAACCTACGTTAAACTCACCGTGGGTTGGAAATTTTGGTTGGGTGACTATGCTTGCTTTAAGAAAACGACCAGTTAACTTATATTTTTGATCGAAAATTGTCCCGATTTCCTTTTTTCACACTCAAATATTTTCGTGAGTAGACTCATTTAACTACTTTACAATAAAAAATAAAAAAAATTCAATAGGATTTGAGCAAATCTAGCCAATAAAAAAAACATATTTTGACAAAAGAAAGCATCTTTTGATATTCCTTGATTAACATTCTTAATGATTTAGGATACACAGTAGTGTATGATAGTTTTTTATGTGGTTTTGGCATATGAACTTTAGGGAATTAGGAAAGGCAACATTTTTTAGTATAACGGAATTCCCCCCAAAGTATGAAGTTAGAGGGATGTGATAGGTGTAATACTTTGCTAGATGTGATTCAAAATGTAGAGAAAAAAGAGTAATGAGTGTAGGCTTGACACAGTACCATATACTCTGAGTAATAAACTATCCAATTCCAATAATGGCTTCCAACCATTACATTGCATATCCATGTACAATGACCAAATCATGGCTACCAATAATACACTGTAGATCCATGATACACAAGACTTAAATATGGACATAGATTCTTAATACTTAATATACACTGTATATCTATGTCATCCTGACTCAAACTTGAGCATAACCACTAGACATACATTGTGGATCCATGCAATGACTCAAAAATTCTCCATCACAGTCTGGGGGATGCAAATATTCAATTGAATGCCTGAATACCGAAGGTCTTCATTCCAATCCCAAACAATACAATTCTCTCCATTTGAATAGATTTACTGATGTCGAACATGATGGAAACCACTTGATTACTAGTCATTGATGTATATCATTAAAAAAATCAAGGGAATTCACCATTAATGTCAATGATTTCCAAGGTAATCCAGTA
This sequence comes from Pseudotsuga menziesii, assembly GCA_001517045.1. Classification (NCBI taxonomy): domain Eukaryota; kingdom Viridiplantae; phylum Streptophyta; class Pinopsida; order Pinales; family Pinaceae; genus Pseudotsuga; species Pseudotsuga menziesii. The sequence continues at coordinate 200,951 of LPNX010432440.1, read as the reverse complement.
CATTCCTCAGAATGTGAATAGATGAGTTGCAATCAAAAAATCAGTGGAATCTTTCAATTAGAGGCCAATGATGAAAGCCGTCTGTCGAAAGCGAGGAAACCTTCCATTGAGGCATGCAAGCTTCAAGGTACTATATGGTTTCTAATACCAATTCTTAGATAATGTGCTAGTGTTGACAGGAATAGACTCTTCAAAGGAGGGAAATGATGTTTCCCCCATCATCGATACAAAACTTGGAACAAAAGTGTTTTTGAAGTGATTTTGATAACAAAACAACTATAGGACTAACTCATACATGACCGACTCAAAGGAAGGTAAGGTAACTATAGAGGTAGGTTGTGGTAAATATTCCCCTTAAACATTGAACGACATGACAAGTGACTTGGAAACATTGAATAAACGAGGAAGAGACTGGACATTATGCAAAGGCATGACGATGCATTCTTTGAATTGACTCAAAGGAATAAAATGACTCATGAAATTGGATCGACTCGATGGAAAGATGAATACCCAATTGTTTGAATGAAATGCAGACAAGATCCATGTTCAAGGGTGACTATAAGCTTCCATTAATACAAATGAAATTTTTTTCTTATTCCCTTAATATCCGCACCATGATGGATGAGTACCTCTTTTATTTTTAATGAGCTTCAAAAGGGTAACAAACACTCGATATAGCTCATTATAGGATGAGTCCAATCTCACATGTTTTATGAACTTGATAAATGAGGGGTTCATTCCCAGAAAAGTGTCCATCTTTTGATTTTGTGAGTCTGAAGAAGGTAAGCTTGATTGTTGTTTTATGTTTAGAGAGTCTGAAATGATTAAGAAGAATTCAAGATGGACGTTTTTTGTAAAATTATCCCCTAAGGTCCAAAAAGTATAAAGCAATACCTAGGAGTACTCTTCTAGTTACGATGAACTAGAGTGTATATTTTCCGTGAATGAGTCTAAATGGAATGAAAAAGGGTAAACTATCACTAGATAGATGAACTTTCCAATACTTTTACAAGCATGAAAGAAACAAGTTCGCTTGGCGATCTTTTCCTATTTAGAGAGATTGAAAATATATTAAATACAACTTCGGGGTTTATTTTTTGTAACAATTTTAATGAGCCCGAATAGTGATAAAAATATACTCGACACCTTTTACTTGGTTTTTAATGAGCACGGATATGGTATCAAAGGAACTTGGAACCTTTTTCATGTTGAATCCAAAGCACAGAAAAACAATAAACTAAGCTCAAAACCACTTTATATGTTTTAACTAGAGCACTAAAAATGTAAAAAGTAAGCTCAACACCATATTATTGTTCTTAACGAGATCGAATTGATTGAAATAATGTTGAGGGAATACGAACTATGCACAATATGTCATTTCATGGTTTAATGAGCTTGAAACAAAAAGGAAAGTATGCTCAAAATGAGTCCCATTAACGGGTGTTTCCCAACATGCTATCCATTGGTTGGTACTTTCCCCTAGTATAACTATCAAGCTGCTTTACCCAACATAATATAATTAGGTTAAATACATGCCCCCCAAGATTCATTTCGTTTGCTTAATCTTTTCTTCATCCAACTAAATCCCGGGTTACTCCTAGGAAAAGGTTCCCCAGAGACGGAGGAATAGAGAGTATCAAGTGATACAAGCAAATGAAATGAAGGTTCAAGTGTTGAGTCTGCAAAAGGCTTGACACAATGGAAGATTCCATTTTATTTTTTAACAAGCTTGACATGAAAAGGGAACTCTGCTCATAACGACCCATTTCATTTTTACACAAGATTGAAAAAGAAAATAACTATGCTTGAGGTATCCCTTCTTATTTTTTAATGAGCTTGAAAAGGAATAAAACTATGCTCAAGGGTGGTTTTATTTTTTAAGGATCTTGAAACCAAAAACAAACTACGCTCAAGGGAGGTTTTATTTTTTAACAAGCTTGAAACTAGAAATAAACTATGCTCAATGTTATCTATTTCATTTTTTAATGACCCTGACACATAATAGGAACTATGCTCACCCCTGGATTTATCCAATATGATGTCCAGAGGTTGGTAGGTTTCCCCCCTTACATAAGAAGTTAGTGACTTAAATCTAACATGATTTCAAGAGACTGGAGACATGCCCCATGTCAAGCACCCCAATTTCAATAACATTTTATGTTTAAGAAAACATTATATTTTATCTTTATTTTAAAGTTTATGACTATTGACCAAGTGGGGTCAAGGATGACTGTAATTAATTATGTTGAATATTTTATTATTTAATAAATAAAAGATGAGACAATAGCCAAAGGAGGTTGTTGAATGAGTGTCCACTGACCCACTAGGAGGAATAGACTCGGGTGAGAGCAAACAGACACATGGCAATATCCTCAATCACATCTAGCTATTGCAGGGGGAAACTTCTCTAATTTTTTGGTCATGTTCCCCAAGAAAGTGGAACAGAGTAGGTGGCTCATTAGTTTAAAAAAACTTGACCAAAAGACCTAGGAATGCATATATCTATCCATCAAATTCAGTAGGAGGTTGTTCATTTTTTACCTTGTGAAATTTCTGAAGTTGAGAAAGGAGCACAAGAGATTTGATGAGGGGAAAGTTAGAAGTGGATTGAGTGATTAAGACTGCATTCTGAACTAGTGCAGCCACATAGTTGAGTTCTATACTCCTGAGGACAAAAATACTGATGTTGATGTTGATGTATTTGTAACTTCGAAATGTATTCACTTATGTTTTTAATATATTGTATTTGATTGGTCCCCGATGTTCCAAGCAGGAGAATCAGTAATGTAAAAAAGTCATGTAAATTCATAGAGGGTAACCCTCCTTGTTGATTAGGGGTTAAAGTCCCTGCAGTTGTGGGGCACTAGGGTTATTAGACTCTCCTAGAGAAGTTGGACCTGGTAAGTTGTTGTCAAGTCGAAAACTAGTATAAATTGAGAGTGAGCCTCTCTATTTATCACACAGTCACTCACACTCAGTTGTAGCGCATGAGTGAGAGAGAATAAGATGGGATAGGAGAGAGAACAGCTACTGGAGATCATCTTATTGTATTTGGGTTTTACTGCTTCCATTGGTGCTCATTCTATCTCTGAGAAAGTTGCGGGGTTTTCTCCTTTATGGTTTCCCCAAGGAAAATATTTGTGTCCATTGTCTCTTGTGATTTATTGTTGTGCATGTTATTCTCTCAGATAAGATCATACTGTCTAATTGATAAAATTCTAACATGGAATCAGAGCTAACCTGAGAAGAAGACACTATGTAGCTATGGAAGCTAGGACTTCTTACTTTTTGGGTCTCTCTCCACAATCCATCAGCAAAAGGAGGCTAGGATGAATCTCCTTTGAAGGGCACATGTTTCTTGTCAAAGCAGAATTTGATTCTGAGCACTTTCAGTTTTTGGCCTACCATTGCATCGAGAAATTAGGGATTTTTACTGAAGAGGAATTTTTGAGTGAGCCCAGGATAGGATTTCTCACCTCCTCAAAATTGAAGTTTAGAGACAAAAATCAAGCTTTTTGGTTGAGTAGAACTCTGGGAAAGTCAAACCCTAATTTTCCCTGGAATGAGAAAACCAACACTGCAGAAGATCAGCTCCAGGTCCAGTTTTCAGCTTCTCAAATTGGTAATATCTAAATCTTTTGTATTTCCATTTGAGGTTCATAGTTAAGATGTCTCATCACACCAAGCTTGATGAAAAGCTTGAGGGAGATGATAAATTCTGAGCCTAGAATTATAGGATCTCCCTAGTCCTGGAAGAAAATGAGTTGGACTCTTACATCAGTGAAGAGGTTCCAGCTCTGGAGGGAGATGAGGCTAAGGCCTTACACAAAAAGAAACTGGTCATGGCTACGAGTATTATTTCTGATTCAATCAAGAATCACCTCATACCATGGGTGTCCTCCCTAAAGACACCTAAAGAAATGTTTGATGCCCTGACCTAGCTATTTGGATGGAAGAACATAAACCAGAAGATGACTTTGAGGAACCAGTTAAAGAATGTGAAGATCCAGAATGCGGAGACCATACTGTCATACTTTACAAGGGTCTCCCAGATCAAAGAATAACTTGAAGCAGTGGATGAAGAAGTGGAGAATGCAGAAATTGTGATGACCACCTTGAATGGTCTCCCTAGGTCATAGGACTCTTTCATTCAAGGGATTTGTGCTAGAATAAAGCTAGTCACCTTCAGTAGACTGTGGAGAAATGCTCACAAGAAGAAGCTCGGATAGTAGCCCGAGAAGAAAATATGGGAAGTGAAGATCAAGCTCTCACAGTAAGCTCCAAGAAAACCAGGAGGGACTACATCATCCCAAAGGTAAGCATTCTAACCAAAAAGATAACTCTAGAAAATCTAACAAAGACATATCTAAATACAGATGCTTTACATGTGATGAAAGAGGACACTTTGCTAGAGATTGTCCCAAGAATAAGAATAGCTCTCACAAGAAGAATGAAAACAAAAGAAGACATCATTCTCACACTGCAGAGGATGATGAACCTTCCAGAAAGAGAATCAAACAAGAAAGTTGTGATTCTTAGAGTGATGAAGAATATGTTCTGATTTCTGCCCTCACGAGAACTGTCACACATGGGAGCAAGGATTGGCTTATCGATAGTGGGGCTTCCAAGAATATGATAGGATTCAAAGAATCATTTCTGAAATTATTAGAACATGAGTCACCCCACAAGGTGAAACTTGGGGATGACTACCAATATCCAATAAAAGGTAGTGGTGAATCCTCCTACAAGTTAGACTCTGGAAATTCAATGAAAATGAAGGATTTCTTGTTTGTACCAGGGCTAAAGAAGAACCTCCTCTCCATCTCTGAATTGGATGCAAAAAGCATGAGGGTTTCATTTGTAGATGGCCAAGTTCTTATGTGGCCAAAGGGAAAAACTGTAGATGATGCAGTTGTGATTGGAGAGCAAGAGGGAGGATTATATAAGCTAAAGGGCCAACCAGAACAAGCCTTGGTCCATGACTCAGTAGAGCCAAATGAACTTTGGCACAGAAGTCTTGCACATGTGCACTTTAGAGCACTACCACTTGCAAGCAAATTTGTTGAAGGTCTTCCAAAAATACAGGCAAAGCATGAAGGTGTTTGCAAAGGATGTGCGAAAGGAAAGAACACAAAGAAGACATTTCCAAGTAGTGAGAGCAAGGAAAAAGGAATCTTGAAAATCATCCACTCCGATGTATGCAGTCCGATGTCATCCAGTTCATTGAGTGGGTATGTATACTATATTTCTTTCATTGATTATTTTTCTAGGAAGACATGGATATACTTCTTGAAGAACAAAGATGAAGTATTCAGTAAGTTCAAGGAATTCAAAGCCTTGATCGAGAACCATACAAAAAATAAAATCAAGACCTTTCGATCAAATAATGGCAGAGAATTCACATAAAATGAATTCAAAGAATTATGCAGTGAATCAGGGATTAAGAGGGAGTTGGCCACTCCATATAATACACAACAGAATGGGGTTGCAGAAAGAAAGAATAGAACGATCATGGAAGTTGCAAGGGAAATGCTTCATGATCAAGATCTTCCCATGCATCTATGGGCAGAAGCTGGTAGGACAACTGTGTATGTACAGAACCATACTCCCCATAGAGCACTTGAGAAAAAGACACCTGAAGAAGTCTTCTACGGCAAGAAACTAGAAGTCAGTCATCTCAGAATATTTGGTTGTCTAGTGTACATACACATTCCAAAAGAAAAGAGGACAACGTTAGATCCTTCAAGAAAGAAGGGTATATTTGTGGGATATAATGAAAGCTCAAAGGCTTACATAATATATTTCTCAGGATTCAAGAACATCGACGTCAGCAGGGACGAAACATTTGAAAAAGACTCAAATTACATTAAATCTAGAAAGAGACCTGTTGAAGACCCTGAAGAAACAGAAGTACCAAGAATTCAAGATACAACTATGAATGATGCAACTCAAGAAGAAGATCGAGAAATAGAAGAACCATAGGAACCTGTAGATCCACCCTAGGAGAACAATCCTCACAAGAGGAAACCTGCATGGGTACGACAGGCTATGCAAGGTGCAGAAAGATATGGGGCTCCAGAAGAAATGCACACAGAGAGGAAGAGAACTAGGTCCTATTCTGGATATGTATCCCTATTATGTGACATCATTGATAAAGAACCCTCCAACTATGAAGAAGCGATAGAGAAGAAAGAATGGAAGGATGCTATGATCGAAGAGTACCGGTCGATCATGAAGAATGTTGTCTGGGATGTTGTCCCAAGACTAGAGGGGAAGTCTGTTGTGACTTCCAAGTGGATCTATAAGATCAAGCATGCTGCAGATGGCAGCATAGAGAAATATAAAGCAGTATTTGTGGCTCGTGGCTTCTCCCAGAAAGAAAGAATATATTATGAAGAAACTTTTGCACCTGTAGCTAGATACACTTTCATCAGATCAATACTTTATCTGGCTGCAGTAATGAAGTGGAAGATACACCAGATGGATGTCAAGACTTATTTCTTGAATGTTGTAGTGGAAGAGGAAGTGTATGTGGAGCAACCACTCTATTTTGAGACACATGACAGGGAAAATCACGTGTGTAAATTGAAGAAATCCCTATACGGTTTGAAACAGGCACCCAGGACATGGTAGGGCAGATTTGACAACTTCCTGACTAGTTTGGGCTTTACCAAGAGTAAAGAGGATTCCAACCTTTACTACAAGGTTGAAGAAGGAAACCCAGTGATACTCCTACTGTATGTATATGACCTGTTTGTAACAGGTGAGAATGGGTTGATTGTTGATACGAAGAGGAAGCTTGCTGCTGAGTTCGAGATGAAGGACTTGGGTATGATGCACTGCTTTCTAGGCATGGAGGTGTGGTAGAATGCAGATGGAATATCCTTGGGACAAGGGAAGTATGTAGTAGATATCCTGAAGAGGTTCGGGATGATGGAATGTAAGGACACGACCACACCTATGGCATCGAACCTAAAGCTATTGAGTAATGCTTCATCAGAGTTGGTTGATGCTACGATGTATCATCAAATGATTGGGTCCTTGATGTACCTAACGAATATGAGACAAGATATTTGCTTTGTTGTGAACAAATTGATCCAATTCCTAATGGATCCTAGACATGTTCACATGATTGCTACAAAGCATATTCTGAGGTACCTGAAGGGTACAGTTTGTTATGGGCTCAAGTATGAGGCGAATCAGAAGATTAACCTAGAAGGTTATGTTGATTCAGATTGGGTAGGTAGTGCCATTGATAGGAAGAGCACTTCGGGGTGCTGCTTCAGTATGGGATCAGGTGTGATCTCTTGGCTTAGCAGGAAGCAATCCTACATGGCACTAAGTGCAGCCGAAGTAGAGTATGTCCCAGCTTGTTCGGCTAGTTGTGAGGCAGTGTGGCTGAGGAAGCTACTATCTGATGTGTTTGATATCTAGTTGGATGCTACTTGTATATATTGCGACAACCAGAGTTGTTTGAAGTTGTCGAAGAACCCAGTGTTCCATGACAAATCGAAGCATATCAAGATCAAATATCACTATATCAGGGATATGGTGCAGAGAGGAGCAGTGAAGCTCCAATATGTTGTGACGGATGAGAAGATAGTTCATGTGTTGACCAAGCCATTGGCCATAGTGAAGTTTGAGTACTTTAGGGAGACGCTTGGTGTTCTCTAGATCGAGGTTCCTTCCAAGGGGAATTGATGAGTCCATGAGCCATTCTGACATGGTGGTAGGCTAGGCCTCCCATGGTCAGATGTAAGTGCAGATCCATTCTGACATGGTGGTAGGCTAGGCCTCCCATGGTCAGATGTAAGTGCAGAGCCATTCTGACATGGTGGTAGGTTGCTCCTCCCATGGTTAGATGTAAGTGTAGAGCCTTTGCGACATGGTGGTAGGCTGGGACTCTCATGGTCGAATATAAGTGCTGAGCCTTCCCGACATGGTTGCAGGTCGGGCCTCCCATGGTCAGATGTGAGTGCTAGGCCTTTCTAACATGGTGGTAGGCTGGGCCTCCCATGGTCAAATCATATAAGTGTTGGATGAGCCTTTCTGACATGGCCGCAGGCTAGGCCTCCCATGGTCGGATGTGAGTGCTGGGCCTTTCTGACATGGTGGCAAGCTGGGCCTCCCATGGTCAGGTATAAGTGTTGGACGAGCCTTTCTAACATGGTGGCATGCTGGGCCTCCCATGGTCAGATGTGAGTATTGGGCCTTTCTGACATGGTGATAGGCTGGGCCTCCCATGGTCAGATGTAAGTGTTGGGCGTGCCATTCTGACATGGATGTTGGATGTGTTCCTCCAATGGTCAGATGTAAGTGTTGGGCAGGCCTTTCTGACATGGTGGAATGCTGGGCCTCCCATGGTTGGATATAAGTGTTGAAGAAGATGAAGACTTACCTGGAGTCTAGGCCTACAACCAGCATGAAAAAGGGCTGGCTCTGTAGAACTTCCTATGATGAGTAAAATTGAGAGATAACACCATTTGATTGAGATAGTGGAAGCAATGATGATGATGATCTAGTGATGATCTAGCTTTGATGATGATCCAAAGAAGAAGACTTGTACTGATGAATTATGTCAAGAGAATACCTTCGTAGTTAAGAGGGAGTGTTGATGTATTTGTAACTTCGGAATGTATTCACTTATGTATTTCATATATTGTATTTGATTGGTCCCCGATGTTCCTATCAAGAGAATCAATAATGTAAACAAGTCATGTAAAGTCATAGAGGTTAACCCTCCTTGTTGATCAAGGGTTAAAGTCCCCGCAGTTATGGGGCACTAGGGTTATTAGACTCTCCTAGAGAAGTCAGCCCTGGTAAGTTGTTGTCAAGTCAAAAAATAGTATAAATAGAGAGTGAGCCTTTCTATTTATCACACAGTCACTCACACTTAGTTGTAGCACATGAGTGAGAGAGAATGAGCTGGGATAAGAGAGAGAACAGTTGTTGGAGATCATCTTATTGTATTTGGGTTTTACTGCTGCCATTGGTGCTCATTCTATCTCTAAGGAAGTTGCGTGGTTTTATCCTTTATGGTTTCCCTAAGGAAAATCTTTGTGACCATTGTCTCTTGTGATTGACTGATGTGCATGTTATTATCTCAGATAAGATCCTAAGATCATACTGTCTAATTGATAAAATTCTAACAGTTGAGTACTACTGTTGAGTTGCAGGGGTATTTAATCCCATTTCTCCACAAAGTCCATTCATCCTGGTGGTTCAGTGGACAGGCTCGGGGGTGCTTAGACAAGCAATTGAGATATCTTCAGGAAAAGGTTGGGTGGAACAGTCTCCTTGGTTTGTTTGTCTCTTCTACAAATTACCATGTTCCATTGTGTTATCATTTATTTATGTCCAAGCAAATTACTGGAATGAAAGCAACCATGTTTAGTTTTTCTATTATTACTTAGATACTTTGAATCTGCTAGTCGAATGCTTAAATCTGCAATTTATTCAAGAAATTTTACTTGTATATGATTATCATAATAAATGAGTCTAGAATTAGAAATGATTGATTAATGAGTAAAATTCCTTTCTGTATTTTTCCACTCATCTTACAATGACATACTCTAGTACAGAAGGATCGTTTAGTTGTAGATAGGAATGATTATACATGGATAAAATGATCTGAAACTGTTATCGAATTGAAGAGTTTACGTAGAAATGAATCAACAATCTTTTCTTCTAATAAGTTATCATGAATATATTCAAGTAACTGATTTAACTTTGGAAGCTTTTTACTGTTATTTTTCCAGCTATTTTATCCAAAAAAATTTCACCTGTTAAGAATATTACATAGAATCTATTATAGCAAGCTTTTGTCACATAGTCATTAAACTATGTGTAGTATAATACAATAATAATTACTGTAATACAATCTCTTCATTACACTTACTTAAGAAAACCAATTATTATTTTAATACTTTAAAACATAAATTATAAACATATTACTCTATTCATATTACGGTACCTGATTTAAGCACTTAGTAAATCCAACTGTAAACCATAATTATAACTCTAATATTACTATCAATATTGAAAAATGTTCTTCTAAAACCTACTCTTAAATATAAACCTTCATATCCATTTACAGAACCTATTTATGAAAAATGATAGATTTCCAGCTCTTCCAATTAAAAGGAAAACTATCATAATTTAACTATTGTTTCTATAAAAATCGAAGATCTGAAGATAACCATTTAACTTAAATACCAAAACTGTTTATTAAAACCAAACCCTAGGTTAATCCTTTACGGTACAGTTTGCACAAATAGAATTTCAACAACTAAAATTTTCCAATGGCTTTAACCAATTCGCAGCCATAGAATAATTTACAACAAATTGTTGTCAAAATAGAAAACCATTTACCAAGCGTATTACACTGTGCAACCGAAAATACAAAAGGAAGACAAATGCTAACAAATATTTACACTTTGGTCGAAAGCCCTACCTTTTAAAACAAAAAAAACCATAAATAGAGTATTAATTTATCAATAAATTAACCAATACAGTCACCACATTGATTAAATACCAAAAGCCTTAACATCTCATAGCTTCGAAGGAGTTACAGTGGCTGAGCAAGAGGTAGAGGAAACTTTCACATAACGTACTTACAATATTAAACAAACGATTTCAAAACCATGGAACAATATTTTGTTTACCCTAAACCATTATTACAAGAGTCGTAGCCCACATGTGAAACCCTAAGGGTTATCACTAAGGATGCCCTTATGGCCTCCATAACTATTCCAATACAAAACAACAAGATGCTACAAGTAGTATGAACACCACAATAACAGACTACAAATACCATCGGCAACACCGTAGACACAATCACGATGAAGGGTACCCAAGTTTGGGACCGAGGCTTACCGAGCCTTTTCTCACTCACACCTTTCAATTCAGGAAAACCGCCTTCGACCTTCAACTATATTTTCACCTACCATAAAAACAGTAATCTCTTAGAACTGTTTAGTAATTGGCTTAGTATTAAATAAATAAAAAAAGAGAAGGGTCGCTTGGAGGATTCGTTATGACTTACCAGTTTTAGCATGGAGCTCGAAGAAACGATAATGGCGAAGGACCAAAGCATTAATCTTATTAACGCCACGGCCAAGGTAAGAGTGACCTCTATTGTAGAGACCTGAGGAGGCCGAGGGCCTGTCGGCCTACTCCTCCTTCCCAAGAAAACCAACTGATTAAGCCAAACTCATTTTAGGGAAAAATTGAATGCTGTTGCATAGGGTTTATCACCCAAAACCCCCCATCTAGCGAGCATCCACCACGTGGATTGCACTACCCTTGAAATTCTTTTTATTTTGATATAGTTTAACCTGCTTGTAACCCTGCAAAATGTGTAATCGTAATGCTATTACTTTTGTTAAAAATTAACAAGTCAATGTTATGCATATTGAAGTTTTATCTAGGTTGTAGTTATCATTTTATGCATTGGTTATATGCCTAGGTTAATTTTGTTATTTTCATAGTTAGTTTCTAGTTTCCAAAATAACAGTGTTAATTTTTATGCTTAGGTAAGTTCTAGGATTAACAAGGTTAAAAATTCATGATTATAAAACATTGAGAATGTATTTAGGCTCCTAATACTACAAACAACTAAAAACATGTTGGATAATTATATACCATTAATCTTATAATTTATTTGTTTAGAACAAATAATTACGCTATCAACTCCAAATTGCTACCTAGGTATAAATAGTCCTTGCTATAGGCCTAGGAATTCTTATGTTTCGATAATCTAGACAGTAAATAGAGTCACCGTGGTAGTTGAAGCTTAAGTCCAAAGAATAAATTTTAAGGATCTTTCCTAACTTTTACTCATTTAGTCTTCTGAGCCTTAAATTCTTACATCATAAAATTGGAAGTAAGTTTTTACCTATGAATCTTGTACAAGCATCGGATCTGCGTTAGCTTTAAGAAAAGATAAGTAAGCCTCGAGCTAACCTCAGGCCCCCTTTAGTAAGAAAATAAAATAACCATCAGAAGCATACACTTTCTTACAAGTAAATCAATGATCTGAATTCAATAAAAAAATTTAAACTCATTAACTTTTGATAAACATTTTTATTTCAAGACTGAAAAACAATATAAATTGAGTACGGTTAGTGGCTTGTGACTTATAAGTTAGCAAGTAAAATTATGTAGCCTTTTAGTTACAGTTAACCAAAAAGTATTAACTCCTAAGTTTTCTCTTGATGTCTTGTCTTTGTAATCTATATGTTAACTAGATTAAATTTAATTATTAAACTAGCATTTCTAGCTATGATTTAGCGTTTAATATCACATAGAGAATTTTTAAATATTTGTGAAATAAATGGGGATGTCCTATATGGTATCAGAGCCCAAGTTCAGACACCAGGCCTGAAGTGGCTCAGCACATGTAAACAAAAAATAAATAAAAATTATGGATATTGATTTATGATTTTAAATTTTGTTGTACATAATATTTTTTGAATTAGATTTGTAGGTATGGAAGGGCTCGAAGAGTATGCTGAAGGGAGGTACCCATTAAATGAACAAAATAATTATGGAAAAGAACTAAAGCAGATATAACTAATAACTCATTTGAATTACTGCAAACAGTTAAGGATCTAAAAACTGAAATGGGGACCGTTAAAAAAGAAAATGAGAGAATCCTAAGATCTCAGGAGGAGCTGAATCAAATACTGCTGGAAACGTTTTATAACGAAGAAAAGGATAAACATATAGAATCTGACACTACGTCCTATCAACATAACAATAAAAGGTCAAAATACTCTAAAATTGAAAGCAATTCTTCTTCTGAAATTAATGGTAACTCACACAGAAAGAAACACCAGTATTCTAGTGACAGTAGTGAGGGTAATTATCGCTCTAGAAAGAAGAAATACAAGCCTTATGAAGAGATTTATGGGGAGTTCAAAAATATTAAACCACAAAATTTTAATGGCGAAACAAAAAAAGGAGAGGAAGTCGAAGCATGGTTCTCCGAAATGAAAAAGTACTTTTAGATATATAATTATTCAAATCAATTAAAAGTGAGGATGACAATATATAACTTAACTCGAAAATCCGACATCTGGTGGCATGACATAAAACGAGTTAAGGGCATAAAAGACAAGAATATAAACTGGAGCACTTTTAAAAAGTACTTTAAAAATAAATTTCTATTGGAGCAATATGTGACAAGAAACGAGTTAAAGAATTTTATGACCTAAGGTTGGGAACCATGAGTATGAAAGATTTAAATAGTAAATTTTTAAGCTTTCTGCAATATGTGCCTTATATTGTTGATGAAAACCCCAAGGTACAGCGGTTTCTGAGATGTTTACCTTTTCATATTAAGGACATAAGTGAATATGATAATCCCAAGACCCTTGAAGAGGCCATGCGAAAAGCAAATTTCTGCTATGAGCAGAACTGGAAAAGGGAGAACATGCCAAACTAGAAAATAAAAAAGGCATAATCATAATTTAGAACCAAGAAAGAAAAGTTTCACACCTAATCAAAATTTTGGGCATAATAACTCATGCAATCTTCCTAACAGAAAATTTCAAGGAAGTAATTCAAAAATTAACCCACAACAAAACCCAACTGTCATAAGAAATAAAGAATTTACAAATAATCACAGTAATTATGTTAAAAATAACGAACATAAGGAACTGGTAAAATGTTGGGAATGCTAGGGACCTCGCTATGCATCAAGCTATCCTAACAGGAAGAAGACCTTTAACTAAATTCATGTTGTGCGTGAAGAAAAAACCATTTGTGATTTAGCGAGAGGGATGCCCAGAATCAATGCAGCGCTAGAAAACAGACAGGCTGGATATTAGACTTCCATGGTGGAAGTAGAAGGTATGCTAAACCATAAACCTATTTCTATTTTAATTGACCCAGGGGCTAGCCTGAGTTATGTCTCTCCTAGTTTAGTAGAGAAAACTTAAACTACCAATAGAGAAATTTGCAAAATCATGGCTGGTTCAATTGGCTATAGGACCAAAAAGGAAAGTAATTGATTTTGTGAAAGATTGTACATTATTTATGAATCAGTTTGAAACTTCTATAAAGCTGAATGTACTTCCTTTAGGATCCTATGATGTATTAATTGAAATGGATTGGTTGGAACATCATCGAGTAGTGTTAAATTGTTTTGATAAAACTTTTACCTGTTTAAATAACGAAGAAAAAACAGTAACAGTAAAAGGAATCTTTAGGAAAACAACAATCAGACAGATTTCTACCTTACAACTAAAAAGGGTTGTGTGGAAGGGATGTAAATCTTTGTTGTAACTATAACTAATGAAGAATACATTAATAAAGACAAGATAAAATTAGAAGATATACCAATTCTGAGATGTTATTTGGATGTATTTCCAAAGGAAATTCAGGGGTTTCCTTCGAAAAGGGAGCTGGATTTCACTATTGAGTCGGTACCCAGTGCGGTGCCTAACTCAAAAGCTCCTTACCAGATGAACATCCTGGAGCTTAATGAATTAAAATCGCAACTAAAAGAACTGACAGATAAAAATTATATAAGACCAAGTGTGTCTCCTTGGGGAGCACTAGTCATTTCTGTTAAAAGGAAGGGTGGTACTCTGCGTTTATGCATTAGCTACCATCAGCTTAATAAAATGACAATTAAAAATAGATACATGTTTCCCCGCATAGATGATCTGTTCGATCGGTTACGCGGAGCAATAGTATTTTCAAAATTTGACTTAAGATCCGATTATCGTCAAGTCTGGATTAAGGATGAGGATATTTTTAAGACGACTTTTAGGACCCGATATGGTCACTATGAGTTCATTGTCATGCCGTTTGGGCTAACTAATGCCCCGAGAGTCTTCATGTGTTTAATGAACAATGCATTACATAAATATCCAGATAATTTTGTAGTGGTTTTTATTGATGATATTCTAATATATTCTAAATCTAAAGAAGAGCACGAGGAACATTTAAAAATAATTTTACAAGTGTTAAGGGAACATCAGCTATATGCCAAGTTCAGTAAATGTGACTTATTCAAAGATAAAATACAATACTTGGGTCACGTAATAACTAAAGATGCGATCTCGGTTGACCTAGATAAGATAAAAGCAATTAACGAATGGTTGGTCCCAAAGGATGTGACTGATGTACGGTCATTCATGGGGATCACCGGGTATTATCGAAGGTTCATTGAAGGTTTCTCAACGATAGCGAATCCCATAACTTCTCTATAGAAGAAAGGGAAGAAATTTGTATGGGATAAAAAATGTGAAAAGAGTTTTAAGAAATTAAAAGAATTGTTAAATACTACACCCATTTTAAGAATTGCATATCCTAACAAGGATTTTGTTGTATGCACTAATGAATGCAACGATGGCTTTGGTGGGGTCTTAACTCAAGAAGGACATGTAATAGCGTACGAGTCCAGGAAACTTAAAATTCATGAGAAAAATTACGCTACTTATGATCTAGAATTGGCTGCCGTGATACATGCATTAAAGATGTGGCGCCATCACTTGATCGGGAGAAAATTTATTTTAATGACGAGTAATAGGGGTTTAAATTATTTGTTGGATCAACCAAATTTAAACGCAAGGCAAGCTAGGTGGATAGATTTCCTTAGCGAATATGATTTTGAGATCCAACTTATCAAGGGGAAGGAAAATAAAGTAGCTGATGCTATGAGCAAAAATGTAAGATTAAATTTTATGGCAGCAATTAGTACTTACAAAACAGATTTAGAAGATCAGCTTGAAGAAGGAGTAAAATTGGATGAAAATTACCAAAAATTGCAAGCTAAAGTGGCAGAAAATGTAACTGAAAGTTTAAATACATGTTATAGTCTAAATGAAAAAGAGTTAATACTTTATAAAAATAGGTTGTATATACCTAACGTACCTAAAGTTAAGTTGTTAATTTTGAATGAAATACATAAAAGTCCTTATTCTGGACACCCTGGCTATTAGAAGACAATAACTATGTTACATAAAGATTAGTTTTGGCCGAATATGAAGAATGAGTTGGCAGAATATGTTGCTAGATGTTTTGAATGTCAACGGGTTAAGACTGAACATCAACATCTAGCCAATTTATTATAGCCGTTACCAATTCGTAGTTGGAAATGGGAAGTAATTAGCACTAATTTCATTATAGGTTTACCTAAAAATCAGAACCAGAATGATTCAATAATGGTAGTTGTTGAAAAACTCAGCAAGGGATCCCGTTTTATACCAGTAAAGACCACTCATAACGCTGCTAATATTGCTGAAATATTTATGAAACAAATTTTTCGTTTGCATGGAATTCCAAAAGTTATAATTTCTGTCAGGGACTCTAAATTCATGGGGAACTTCTGGAAATATTTATTTAAATTCCTAGATACTACTTTGAATTCTAGTACATATTTTCATTCACAAATGGATGGACAGACAAAAAGGGTAAATCCGATTTGGAAGATATGTTAAGAATGTATGTTAGAGAACAGCCAAGTAAATGGGAGGGCTACTTACACATGGTTGAGTTTGCATACAACAACCACTACCAAGCTTCAGGAAAATTCAGCCCATTTGAAATTCTGTATGGCAGAAAATGCAATACTCCCATCTCATGGAGTAGCCTCGTTGACAGGTTAGTACTAGGACTTGAGTTATTAAAGGAAATGGAATTAACTGTGAAGCAGGTACAAGGTAATTTAAAGGTTGCACAAGACAGATAGAAGAGTTAAGTAGATATTAAACAAACTCAGAAAGAGTTCCACGTGGGAGAACATGTTTTCATTAAGGTAAAACCTAAAAAGAGATCCTTAAAATTAGGGAGTTGTGCTAAGCTAGCACCCAAGTACTGTGGGCCTTTTGAAATACTTTCCATAGTTGGACCGGTCGCATACCAATTGGCCTTACCACCGAATCTTAAATTTCATAATGTTTTTCATATTTCTATTTTAAAAAGATATGTACACAATGCTACTCATGTGATAAATTGGAATGATGTACAGGTGGAGCCTGAAGGAGATTTTCTGGTGGAACCAGAATGTATCCTCAACAAGAGGAAAGTCTTGCTTCAGAATCGCACCATTGGATAGGTGAAGGTGCAATGGAAGCACCTTAGTCCAGAAGAAGCAACCTGGGAATTGGAGAGTCATATGTGGGCAACACATCCAATTCTGTTCTAGGGAAGCTCTGAGGATGATGAATAAAGAAACATCGAGGATGATGTTGGACTTAAGGGGGGGGTGTATGTCACATACCCCAATTTCAATAACATTTTATGTTTAAGAAACCATTATATTTTATCTTTATTTTAAATTTTATGACTATTGATCAAGTGGGGTCAAGGATGACAGTAATTAATTATGTTGAATATTTTATTATTTAATAAATAAAAGATGAGAAAAATAGCCAAAGGAGGCTGTTGAATGAGTGTCCACTAACCCACTAGGAGGAATAGACTAGGGTGAGAGCAAACAAACACATGGAAACATTCTCAATCACTTCTAGTTGTTGCAGGGTGAAACTTCCCTAATTTTGTGGTCATGTTTCCCAGGAAAGTGGAACAGAGTAGGTGGCTCATTAATTAAAAAAAAAAACTGACCAAAATACCTAGGCATGCATATATCTATCCATCAAATTCAGAAGGAGGCTGTTTATTCTTTACCTTGTGAAATTTCTGAAGTTGAGAAAGGAGCACAAGAGATTCGATGAGGGGAAAGTTAGAAGTGGATTGAGTGATTAAGACTGCATTCTGAACTAGTGTAGCCACATAGCTGAGTTCTATACCACTGAGGACAGAAGTACTATTGTTAAGTACTACTATTGAGTTGTAGGGTTATTTAATCCCATTTTCTCCACACAGTGCATTCATCCTGGTGGATCAGTGGACAGGCTCTGGGGTCCTAAGACAAGTAATTGAGATATCTTCAGGAAAAGGATGGGTGGAACAGGCTCCTTTGGTTGTTTATCTCTTCTACAAATTACAGGGTTCCATTGTGTTATCTTATTTATTTCTGTCCGAGCAAATTAATTGAATGAAAGCAGCCATGTTTGGTTTTTCTATTATTACTTAAATACTTTGAATCTACTAGTCGAATGCTTAAGTTTGCAATTTGTTCAGGAAATTTTACTTGTATATGATTATCAGAATAAATGAGCCTAGAATTAGAAATGATTGATTAATGAGTAAAATTCGTTTATGTATTTTTCCACTCATCTTAAAATGGCGTACTCTAGTATAGAAGGATCGTTTAGCTGTAGATAGGAATGATTATACATTGATAAAATGATCTGAAACTATTATTGAATTGAAGAGTTTACGTAGAAATAAATCAACAATATTTTCTTCTGATAAGTTACCAGCAATATCTTCAAGTAACTGATTTAACTTTGGAAGCTTTTTACTGTTATTTTTCCAGCTATTTTATCATAATAATCCATTTCTAGAACTTAACCTTTTATACAAAAACCTATAAGAATATTACATAGAATCTATTATAGCAAGTTTTTGTCACACAATGATTAAACTGCATGTAGTATAATACAATAATAATTACTGTAATACAATCTCTTCATTTACACTTACTAAAGAAAACCAATTATTATTTTAATAATTTAAAACCTAAATTATAATCATATTACTCTATTCATATTACGGTACCTGATTTAAGGACTTAGTAAACCCAACTATAAACAATAATTATAACTCTGATATTATTATTAATATTTTAAACTGTTCTTCTAAAACCTACTCTAAAATATAAACCTTCATATCCATTTACATAACCTATTTATGCTTAGGTAAATTCTAGGATTAACAAGGTTAAAAATTCATGATTATAAAACATGAGAATGTATTTAGGCTCCTAATACTACAAACAACTAAAAACATGTTGGACAAGTATATACCATTACTCATATAATTTATTTGTTTAGAACAAATAATTACGCTATCAACTCCAAATTGCTACCTAGGTAGAAATAGTCCTTGCTATAGGCCTAGGAATTCTTACGTTTTGATAATCTAGACAATAAATAGAGTCACCATGGTAGTTGAAGCTTAAGTCTAAAGAATAAACTTTAAGGATCTTTCCTAACTTACTTGTTTAGTCTTCCGAGCCATAAATTCTTACATTGTAAACCTCAAAGTAAGTTTTTACCGGTGAATCATGTACAAGCATTGGATTTGTGTTAGCTTTAAGAAAAGATAAGTAAGCCTCGGGATAACCTCAGGCCCCCTTCAGTAAAAAAATGAAATAACCATCAGAATCATACACATTCTTACAAATAAATCAATGATATGAATTAAATAATTTTTTTAAGTCATTAACTTTTGATAAACATTGTTATTTGAAGACTGAAAATCAATATATAATGAGTACGGTTAGTGGCTTGTGACTTACAAGTTAGTAAGTAAAATTATGTAGCCTTTTAGTTATAGTTAACCAAAGGGTATTAACTCCTAAGTTTTCTCTTGATGTCTTGTCTTTGTAATCTATCTGTTAACTAGATTAAAGTTAGTTATAAAACTAACATATCTGTCTATCATTTAGCGTTTAATATCACATAGAAAAATTTTAATTTTTTGTGAAATAAATGGGGATGTCACATATTGTATCAGATCCCAAGTTCAGACACTAGGCCTAAAGTGGCTTAGCACACGTAAACAAAAAGTAAATAGAAAGTATGGATATTGATTTATGATTTTAAATGTTGAGTTTGCATACAACAACTACTACGATTTCAAAACCATGGAACAATATTTTTTTTTACCCTAAACCATTATTACAAGATTCGTAGCCCACCTGTGAAACCCTAAGGGTTATCACTAAGGATGCCCTTACGGCCTCCATAACTATTCCAATACAAAACAACAAGCTGCTACAAGTAGTATGAACACCGCAATAACAAACTACAAATACCATCGACAACACTGCAGACATAATCACGACAAAGGGAACCAAGGTTGGGACCGAGGCTTACCGAGCCTTTTCTCGCTCACACCTTTTAGTTCAGGAAAAATGCCTTCAGCCTTCGACTGTATTTCCACCTACCATAGAAACAATAACCGCTTAGAACTATTTAGTAATTGGCTTAGTATTAAAAAAAAAAGAGAGAAGGACTGCTTGGAGGATTCATTATTACTTACCAGTTTTAGCATGGAGCTTGAAAAAACAATAATGGTGAAGAACCAAAGCATTAAGCCTGTTAATGCCATGACCAAGGTAAGAGTGACCTCTATTGTAGAGAACCAAGGAGGGTGAGGGCCTGTTGGCCTACTCCTCCTTCCCAAGTCAACCAGCTGATTAAACCAAACACGTTTTAGGGAAAACTTGAATGCTGTTGCATAGGGTTTATCACCCAAAACCCTGCATCTAGTGAGCATCCACCACGTGGGTTGCACTACCCTTGAAATTATTTTTCTTTTGATATAGTTTAACCTGCTTGTAACCCTGCAAAATGTGTAAACGTAATACTATTACTTTTGCTAAAAATTAACGTGTCAATGTTATGCATATTGAAGTTTTAGCTAGGTTGTAGTTATCATTTTATGCATTGGTTAGATGCCTAGGTTAATTTTGTTATTTTCGTAGTTAGTTTCTAGTTGCCAAAATTATATACCATTAATCATATAATTTATTTGTTTAGAACAAATTCTTACGCTATCAACTCCAAATTTCTACCTAGGTAGAAATAGTCCTTGCTATAGGCTTAGGAATTCTTACATTTCGATAATCTAGACAATAAATAGAGTCACCGTGGTAGTTGAAGCTTAATTCTAAAGAACAAAGTTTAAGGATCTTTCCTAACTTACTTGTTTAGTTTTCTGAGCCTTAAATTCTTACATCGTAAACCTGGAAGTAAGTTTTTACCTGTGAATCATGTACAAGCATCGGGTATGTGTTAGCTTTAACAAAAGCTAAGTAAGAGTCGGGCTAACCTCAGGCCCCCTTCAGTAAGAAAAGAAAATAACTCTTAGAATCATACACATTATTACAAATAAATCAATGATCTGAATTCAATAATTTTTTTTAACTCATTAACTTTTGATAAACATTTTTATTTCAAGACTGAAAATCAATATAGAATGAGTACGGTTAGTGGCTTGTGACTTACAAGTTAGTAAGTAAAATTATGTAGCCTTTTAGTGACAGTTAACCAAAGAGTATTATCTCCTAAGTTTTCCCTTGATGTCTTGTCTTTGTAATCTATCTATTAACTATATTAAAGTTAATTATTACACTAGCATTTCTGGCTATGTTTAGCATTTAAATATCACATAGAAAAATTTTAAATTTTTGTGAAATAAATGGGGATGTAACACCCCCTAAGATTCCCTATGATGGGAAGAAGCTATCAGTTTAAAAACGAGTGATCTCTGGCATGATTTCCAGAGTCAAGAGACATGGTCGACGAAGGGGAAGGAACCACAAGAACATGCAGGAAATTTAGGGAAGTTTGATGACTAGGAGTTATACGATTATCATGCTTAACAAAGGAAATATGATCAATGGTCACAATCTTGTCATCACGGTGAAAATGCATCACTCGAAAGAGTGTGGACACTACAGCTTTCATGGCATAAACATAATCTCATCCAAGGAGAAGGTTAAAATCTGAGGGACCTTGGACAATATTACAGGAAATTTGAGGTCTAAAAGTAGTTTTTTTGTTATGACAAATATGTCAAGTCAACCATTATGGTTGACTCATTTTATTGAAATTCTTTTGGTTCTTGAATTCCAACCCACAATAATTTATTGTTCGCTCATTTTCTTATAAGGCCCATTTTAGACCCCAAATTTCCTCTAATTGGCATAACATCAACGCAGATAGTTTTCCCTCCTAAGGTAATAGGTAAGTGAGGAAGGATCCCTAAAGGTGCAGTTGTTATTCTATTAAAATCTAGTATTTGATCGGTGGTTGGCACAAGATGAGGATAACCTATTGCTTTCCAAGCAGTTGAGGATACAATACTAACATAAGCCCCTTCATTAACAATAGTGCGAAGTATGCTCTTAGCAGTAACTCACACAAATATCTGGAAAGGAACACTTGAAGGAAGACAAGATTTTGTTAGATAACTCCAATCAAAGGAAATAAACTTGGTACTTGGAGAGGGTTTTGTTGAACAATCTGAACTAACTACGAAAACTTCAGCAAGTTTCATTTCACTCTCAACTAGAAGATGAGACGAAGATTGTGTCAAAGTGACTACTTTAGTCTTAACACTCTTGGGTGAAAGAGTGGGATCAAGTGGATATGACATCGAATCGACCACTTTAACTTTACTCTTTGAAGGAAGAGTGGGATGAAATACATGTTCTTCACTCTCTAAAGAAATATTGGGATCGACCGAGGATGGAACTTGATCGATCACTTTATCAACCAATGGGAGGTCAAGGGACAACTTACGGTAACCTTTTAGTATTCGTTCTTGAGGAACACTAACATATTCCAATAACATGGAAGCTTCATCCATGCGAGAATAAAGGTAATTATGTTGCATGTCCATACATAACAACCAAGGATTTATGAATTTACCTTTTTTACTCTTAACCATAGAGTCACTGGTTGATAGGGTATCATCAGTATGATGACCAGAGGTCGATGACATGGGTGTTTGGGAGGCCTTAGACCACACTTCTAAAAATTGGGTCAAAATGACAATCCTTAAGAAGGTGATCACCCTTGAAAATTATACAAGGGAACTTAGGCTTACGAGTTGTCTTTATGGGCAAATCAACACTCTCAACACTATGAGGAGTAGTAGTTTGAGATTTGGTTTCTTGTTTGTCTTTGTTCTTCTTGATCTTCCTTTTCTTCTTCTTCTTATCCACCTAATTACCAACATCATAACTTTCGACAATAGAAGAAGGAGAAAGGGAAAAATACACATCTGGCGAAGAAGGTGTAGTATCAACATGGTGTTGATGTTCTTGTAATGGAGAGTTGGGATTTGAAACAATCGGTGCACTTGGGATAACCGAACAAGAGATTAACCATACAAGTAATCCTATAGTCAATCCAGGAAGACTCAACGTAGCAATGAGAGGAGTACCAACATTTCCAAATGAAGGAATAATAAAAGGTTCCCCTTGAGAAGGGTTCTTTTGGTGGGTAGTACCAGAAGGCATATTCATAGCTACGTAACAAAACTTCCTCTCTCTTTAAGAATTTTAACTGTACAGGAAACAAGTGCTACTCAATCTAAATCAACAAGCAAACATGTAGAAGGAGTGGATAAAAAGTCAGGATCCTCACAGGATTGTCAAACCATTACAAATCGTTATATACCATAGGGTCCAACAGTAAAAAGCAATAAGGAGGATTGGGACAATACCCTTTCTTGAATACCCAACTACCTAGATGGTACATGCATAATAATCTTCCCGAGTGTTGTTCTCGGTCTATTGCGGCGATAATATGGCCAAAGGGCCTTTCTTAGATGGTTTCAAGATTCCTAATGGTGTCTCTTGACATACACAAGGTACGTGGGAGCTCAAAGTCGTATTAGTGTTTTCTAATGCACAACCATATGAAAGGGGCCTTCTTATATATTGTTGAGTACATGAAGTACCTTTCTATATACCATAAAATTATGTGAAAGGTCATTCGATATACCAACGAGTATGTGGAAGAACCACACAACCCTCGGGATGTAGTGCAAGTAATAAACGACAACTCCTACACTTAAATATGCCCGAACACTTCTCTAACCTATCACACACTTCTTTCTAATAATTTTAACCTAACTAGAACTTATTTTTATCTGAAATGATTAAGTGGACATATGTAGTGAAGAATGACTCAGAAACCATGCAAGGATGACATGCAAATATTTCACTTTTTCTTTAAATGGATGCCTACTTATGAACGAGTAAGAGGTTCTTTTCCCAAATGCGAAAATTGAATAGCATACACCCAAACTTGAAACTAGAATTTTGTTTCCTATGTTTCCAACAAAAGTGAAAAACAAATCTCTAAGAAGAAAAATATATAAATAACGTTTCCAATAAAAAAACTAAAGCAAAGAGTCTTTACAGATTATGAAACTTGAAATCTTTTATTTTCTTTTTTCTTTTACATAAAACTAATATCTAACAAAAGAAAATTTTGAAGTATATTAAAACAAAAACAAATTATTTTTTTTAATTTTCAAGTATTTTTCAATCTAATAAAGAAGATCGAAACAAAACTTTCTCTTTGAACTATGAAGGAAACGAAAGGTCAATTTTTCTCTTCTACATAGATCTAACAAAACAAAGAGTAATCTCAATACAAGAGAACTCAAGACAAACTAAACACATGAACACGAAAATGAAATGAAAATTTTCCAACTTCAATGAATACAATCCACATAAAAGAGAAAGAGGTTTCAAGCAAAGAAACAAATGTAATATTCAATTCAAGAAACATAAACTCTTCTTTGAATGCAAAGCTAATATAATTCAAAGAAATTGAAAAATATACGATTCAAAAATGCACTTCTTTTCGCTTAAAATGCAAGTTAAAAACATCCCAGAATCAATCCAAATGGGTCATTGAATACCTACATCGGTGCAGGTTGCAAGTGTGAACGAGTGTGTCCTCTACTAGTTGATGCTCCTTGCTCACTATGGAAAGGCGTCGGTGGTGCTTTATGTATCTGGGCGATAGGCGTCAGTGGCGCTCTGTTAACAAACACATAAAGCGTCAGAGAGGGGTCAACGCTTTGTAAAAACTACCCAAGTGTGTTGATGCAACCAAGGATCCAAAAAGAATAAATTCCTTTAAAATAAATAATTACCTAATGAACTGGAAGTTTCTGAAGGTGGATACTAACCTAGAGAGGAAAACTACAACCGATATAAGATTAATTTCACACCTTAAATCCTTAAATGATCAAAAGAAATTTTTTAAGAGTTTGTAATAAAAAAGAAAGCAAAAATCATATATCTAATGGTTGCCAATTTTGTTATAAAAAATTATCAATAAATGTGGACAAAGATTCTTTCCCTAGTCTACATGGGGCATATCTAGAACAAAACACACAACAATGTAACCTTTCCCTACATTCTCAAATCACTTGAATGTAAAGCTTTCTTACCTCTTAATGGAGATGATCATTTCTTCTTGATGCTCTTGTGATCAACTTTACCTGTAAAAGGATGCGAAGGACACGATACAAAAGTGACAGCAACAAGATAACTTAACAACCTATGCTAATGATCATATAGAAAAGCAATAAATAACTCACATCAATCACATATTATTTATGGGAAAGGAAAGCATATTTGTATTAACAAATATAAAGAATAAAACTACAACCAAAGCGTTGATGTTGAATCCTTGTTCTCACAAGCTCTATAACCTCTCACTCATAAGATTACACTCTTTGCCTCTCACACCTAGAATAATTCCAACAACATAAAGGTGATTTCTTTGATCCTCTTGGTCCCCAATTCATGAGGGTGAGCTTGATTATATATGCCAAAGTGAGATCAAATGGGTTGAGATTCTTTGGAAGGAAGGTGAGGGATCATCCCTAGTGGTTAAGGGTACTAGTGCCACCTAATCTGATTAGTTGGGATAAGCCTCCACGAGGACTTTCTTCTAGAAGGTTCTTGAAAGTTCTCTTTTTTTCCTTTTTGGGAGTGCTGACACTTTTTTCCTACTAGCAATAGGCGTCAGGAGTAGTCGACGCTTTCTATCCTACTACGAAAAGTGTCATAGGCGCTTCCTATCAATAGGAAAAATGAATCAGCCTTAGATAACTCTCTATGTCAAGAGACAAGATGCATCAGAGATGCTAGGATTGGGAATCTAACAAGGCAAAACTCCTCCAAAAGTGGTTTTGGCATATGAACTTTAGGGAATTAGGCAAGGTGACATTTTTTAGGTGTAACATATATCGTAAATCCATAAAAGATTGAACATGAATGGTATAGGTCCATACAAGATTGAACATGAATGGTATAGGCCCTAAGTCTTTAGGGGATTCCAAATATATAAGGATAGGCCTATGATATGATATTGCAAGGGAGAGGATTTTGGAATGAAATTTTAAACCTTTTGGAAGGAAGGAATTGTGGATTAAGAATCAATACATCCTAGCAACTATATATCTTATCCTTATTATGCAATACACCCATGTATAAACTCATTTCTTTGGAGGGGTATCTATTAGATCCTATTCTACCACTAAATCCTCCATTTTGTCCCCAAAAGGATGTTTGACTATACTTCCTCCTTTACCTTCTTTATGTGTTATGGTTACATTTAAATCCCCTACTACCACCATGTTCTAGATATTTTTCTATTCATTTATTATTTCCAAGGAATTCCATAATTTAATCTTTTCCTTGTATTAAACTAGCCCATAAAATTGCATATTCTTATCTTTTTTTTCATTGATATATTCTATCTCTGGCATTAACCAATATCAAGACTCCATATGATTGGTCTTATTTAACCACTTGCCATCCCAAAAAATTGCCAGACTCGTTAACTCTCCTCTCACACTAATTGCATTCCCAAGGCTTGATCTCCATATCCTTGGAAATATGTTCATAACATCTTCTAGTACCTCCATTTTGGTATCTGGAACGAGTAGGAGGGAGATCTTTTACCCTTTTATAATATATTTCATTGGTTCAAATTTTGTATTCCCGCTTATGCCCCAACAATTCCAGGTGACCATTCTCATTTAGTTTTACCAAGTGATGGAACTTTCTCTTCCTTTTTATTATTCGTATTACCTAGGCTTGGACATGCTTACTTCAGTGCATTATGTATTGTTTTTTTCTTACCAAGGGATTTTTCTTTGGTATCCCATTCATAGTTATTTTCTCTATTCATTTTACTTCTCAGTTTATTCTGAAAAGGTGGTTATTATTCCATCTCCTAAGTTTTTTCACTTCTACTTTGTTTTTTTGTTTTTTGTTTTTTGTTTTTATGGTGATTCTTCCACTCATGTTAGCCGCATCATTGTTTAGGGGTTCATGAATTTATTGACATCGAACTTTGGAATCAAAGAAGGTTGTGAGGAGTCCTTCCTATCTCTTGTATGAATGACCGATCCATGTTCTCTACTCTATTTCAACATGGACTGCCCTCGATCCCCAAAAAATGTTGCACCTTGGCTCTTGATTTTCTTATGCATCTTCCTTTTCTTGCAATGGGATTTGAAAATTATTTGAAGTGGAGGAGTTTGAAGGATTTTATTTCCTTCTCATTGTTCTACCTTACGGTATTTTACTCTTGTGCCACTTTCCTCTCTCTTTTCGCCTATTGCCATTCATTGTTTTTTTCCAAATTTTCCATAAAAAGAAGATATTTGGGGAAATCTATAGAGGAGTGCCCATACTCATGATAGGATTTACATTTGAAAGGTAATTGATCATATTACATCTTTTAAAGATGAGACCACCCATCTATGGTTATATTTACTACTTTCGACAATCCATTATCTAGATCCACTAATTCTACACAAATTCAAGCACAAACATACAATGGAGCCTTTGGCTCAGTTCTGTCAATATACCATCCTAGTGAGTTGCCAATGGATTATCCATAATGTTAAACAAGGAGTCCAACTCTCTCCAATTTGAGCCAAAATCATTTAATATCATTAAAAAGGAAATTTTAGAGTTATGCAAATAATCTTGTTTCAAAGTTTTTCTTATATACCTTGTGGCAAATCATGTATATTTTTTGAAATCTTATTTATCTATTATTTAAGACTCAATACAATGATCATAGTCTTAGTCATGCATCCTTTTTGTGTTATAAGAATGTTTATCTAAAACCCTTGTATTAGGTTAGAGCATAGTCATTGCGTATCACATATTATTGCTTTTTTATGTTTAAATAACATATTTAAACTTTTTATTTGTTTATTTTTCTTAAACAAATTTGGTGTGAATTGTATTTATATATCACAATTAACAAAATGTGGTGTGAATTGTAGTTATATATCATGAAAAGAGCATGAAAGGTACATGGCTTTATTTCTTTTGTTTCATAAACAAATTATTAAACAAATGTGGTGTGAATTGTATTTATATATCACAATTAACAAAATATGATGTGAATTGTAGTTATATATCACAAAAAGAGCATAAAAGTTACATGGATTTTTAGAGTTATGAAGAGACGCAATCTCAACAAAGATTAAGACATGTTTTTTATTTTATTTTGAAAGAAGATGTCAATGCAATTAATTTAATCACATGTTTCAATGACAATAATACTTTTTCTTTACACCAAAGAAAGCTCATTTGACTCACGAAGAATGTAAGCTTTATTTGACTTACATTCTTTTATTTTAAGTCAATGTAAGCATCTTTTGATATATATATAAAGAAAATAACTAAATGTAAATTATAAAATATACACATTTATAAAAAGAATGAATGAATAATAAAAATAAATAAATTGAAAAAACAAATTATAAAAAAGAATTCACAAATGCAAAAAAAAATTCTAATAATACTATGGACAACGAATCATCAAAAAAGTAAATGAAAATAGACCGAGGAGAGAAATAGTAGTTGAGGGTATTAGGAAAGAGAGTAAAGTAAAGGAAAATAAATTAATAAATAAAGTTTAGTTTTTTTCTTTTATCAGTAAGTAAGAGGCGTTCTTTTTATTACATAATTAAAAAAAGATAAATATATAGTTGTGGTTGACTTCAGAATCATGGAGTCAGGCGATGGTCATGGAACTACATGAGAGAGGTGTGCAAAAGGGTCTAGACCGAATATCTAATCACAACTATTGTTGCCCAACCTTTATACATTGGCAGCTTCATACATCTAGAAGAGAAAAGTGTTGAGAAAGATCATTAAGACATTGTTGTGATGATGGAATTGCAAATGTGGTATGGAGTTTCCTCCCAGAAGAGAGCCTCCCAATCTGCCTTGTTCACATATTTCCCAACAGAAGACACTGTTGAGGAGAAGGGTGAAGGCCAAGCAAGGTTGTTGTTGTCCAGGGTGTTCATCGAGAAGGGATCACAATGCGGCAGGCGCAAGTGAAACGACTCACAGTGAGGATGCGCAATGAAATCTCGGCGACAAAACCCTAGCAATGGAGCTTATGCGGCTGAAACTCTGCGATTGTGCAATAACGTGTTGGCTACAATCCAAATTGTGGAGCTCTAGGTCTTACTTGTTATAGCCAATTCTCTATGTACGAAGAGTCCATTGGCATCCAAGCCCAGTACTATTCAACATGATGCATCAAGTTGGTACAGAAGCAGAGTAATGGACACCACGATGCATCTGTTACGAATCAGATTAGCAACGTGAGGGAGATATTTCAACGCACCCCAACTTCCAAGGACTAGCATGCTAGTACAGAGGAAGAGGCAGAGCAATGGACGTCATGACAGAGCAGTGTCGAATAAAACTAGAAGCGTGAGGGAAGTCTTTCACCGCAACCAAAGGACGTTGAGTACAACCTTTATGCATGGAGGTGGGTAGGGGAGGGGTTGCCCCCTGCAGTGGCACGTGCCCTATCGCCTCTGCACAACCATCTTCATTCCCATGAACACCTGCATCCGGGAAAAGTTTAGAAATTTAAAAGTGAAGAAAATAAATTATTAATTGTTAGTTGATAAAATAAAAATTAAATTAGTATAAATTTATTTTAAATATAAATCTATTAAATATTAAAAAGAATACATTTTTTGAGGTATAAATTTGTTTTCTTAATTTATAAAAAAAAAGCTATTAAAAATATTCAATTGTTAGAATAATCCTTCGGGATTAGTGTAAATAAATAATAAATAGGAATATGATTAGATAGGAAGCCAAACAGGCTGAGCGGAAGGTGAAACCCAACCGCCATGTACTTTGTATAAATATAGGCATTTGCATTGGAAATGGATATTGAATCGGGAGTTATTACCAACAAGTGGTATCAGAGCAGGGCTGCCTGCCATAACTCCTGGCTGCATTGCATACCTGTGTTATCAGAGCGCTGCCATTCTGCATTTCAGTCCTGGCATTCTCTGCTCCGTCAGTCTGCCATTTGCATGCGTTTCTCCTCTCCCAGCCTGCATACATTGATTGTATGCGTTACAATTCCTTCAGGTTGAGTTTGATTGTGCTGCGATAGAAACTCCTCCATTTTTGCGCTTTCAATCCTATTTTTCTGTCTTACATTGGCGGTTTTTTGTGTTCAGACAATTGTCTATCTGTCCTATAGGGCATCTAACCGTGGTATTTTCTCCTCTCAACGTTTCTCTTGGCGCATGTTACCTCTAGTCTGCCTTTGTAGATCTGGTTCATTTTTCCTTCTGGATCATTTCCCTTTCCTCGGGTCGATCCACATAGTGCACTCCCTCATAGAGTCTCAAAATACCAGATTATAAAGTTGCGGATTGCGGACTGTGTATGGTACCGGCTTGGAAATTGAGGTTGCAACGATCAAATTATTGTTTGAGATCTGCGCACAGAGACCTGCATGATTATCTATGTATAATCTGCAGTGTATTTGTGAATGTTGTAAATGTTCCATGAAAGGCTGATCGCAAACATCTTCATGGCGATCCAAGTTTGAGCAGGAATATGAAACGAACAAACAGTCTTAGACAGTTTACTTGTGAGTGATTGGAGAACGTTGATATGATTTTCAATTTTCAAATGAATAGCAAGAATTCGCCTTGCTAAGAAGAATCATGGAATAAGATGAAGTCAATAAGATTGAATATTGTGTGAGAATTCGTGCACTCTTGTTGAATCAGTATCCCCGTATTGCGTTGAAGAACGTCTTTGGATTTTGATGAAGTTGTTGCTGCTCTTGAAGCTAGAATCGTAGTGATTACAATAACAGAAAAGATAGTATCCGATGAAGCCATGATCGTTGTATGATGTGTTTGTCTTAAACCCTAATTTTTTGCGGGCTCCCTTTGGTGTGCTAAAACCCTAAATCTACCCAGACTGCTGCGTGCTGCGTGGAGCTGTGCTATCATACATCTGCGTGGAGCTGTAATTTGAGCATGAAAGATTGTTTTGAGGAGTGAAGCTGTGAGTAGGGATTCGATTCTTCAGAGACAAGACGTTTTTTGCAAAGAAGCATCCAGAGATTATACTGCTGTGCTCGTCTATCATTTCGGTGGAGGCCGTGCTGAAATCGCTACCGACACAGCGCCTGGAGAAGAGCACGCTTTTTGTAGATGTCCTGTCCGTGAAAGAGTTCCCGTGCCAGTCTAATAATTTCTGCCTGTTGTTCTGCATATGGGCGAGGCCTAGTTGTAATCAGATTATCCAATGCTTGAATTGCTCTGAGTTTGACAGCTCGTACACAGAGATATATGTAGACTGTATGTATCCATTTGTGCATGGGTAAAAATTATGATGTCTTACTATGTGTATGCATTCATAGCACGATGGGGTAAACAGTTTATCAAATTCTCTGATCGAATCCTTGTTTAAATTGTATTGTATAATCATAGCAATCAATATGCGAAATGATTGCGAAATATTTTTTGATATATGGTAAAGAATTGTTGAAGACTGCGTTGTATGTGAAGACTGAGAATACTGTTGGTGGAACGTGTAAAGACTCAGCCTGAATATTGGTGCGTCCTCTCTAGGGTGGAAACCCTAATTTCTTGCGTGAAGCTGCCTGCAAGTTCTTCAACCTGCTGCGAGTCATGCTAGATACTGTGTTAAAAGCTACGGGTATCAAGGATATTTTTGGCACATTGCTGGTGCTGTTCCATTAATATTGATTCATAAACCCTAGATTTTTTAGTGTAGTCTATGAAGAATTGAAAATATTGTTGTAAACGGTTGCATAACTTATTTTCTATGTTTGTACACTGCCATAAAAATTGTATTGCTGCAAAATTATCTTAGACTGATGTAAATACTATGGCAGCGACATATACTTGCATAGTGAATAGAGCTTATTTCTAGCTGGTGCAGCTGTAATTATACATAGATTGTATTGGAAAAAGTAGCAGAGACTTAGACCTGCTTCTTCCATATAGCTTGGTAGCTGACTGGTGCTCAAAATTTGCTTATGAACTTATTGACAGCATATTAAGATTGTAAATCACCTTGGCAGAGGCTGTAAACCTGCAAGGTTTTTGTTTTTCTCTATTATCTCATTATCTTTGTCATATTAAGTTCATTACACTAACAGTTGTAAAAGATGCAATCTATAGCATCTGTAGTTGGTGTCACTCTCTCTAGCAGCAAGAGAGGACGAGGAAGGAGAAATTTCAAAGGCAGAGGGGGCAGAAGCAAAAGATCAGATTTGCAGTGCAAGCATTGCGAAAAGACTGGGCACACATCAGATCAGTGTTGGGCTTCATGGGACTCA